>JASPKP010008582.1:2500-11387 GCA_030674155.1 Stramonita haemastoma | reverse complement strand
CTTGATCCTCAGGGACAGGCATTGGCACTTGATCCTCAGGAACAGGCACTTGATCCTCAGGAACAGGCACCTGATCCTCAGGAACAGGCACCTGATCCTCAGGGATAGGCACACTGGTGTCGAACATACTGAATGAAAGGATCAGAATGATGTGGAAATATTTTCATGACTTCATTATACTAAAGTGTTTAAATACAAACAAGACACAAACAGAATTCACAAGTTTCAGTGCTCACAAGCAATTCACACAAACAGAATTCACCTGAAACTTTCTATAATTGACATGTAACTGTCTATAATCAAGGAAAGAATTAGTTACAAGAGTCTGATAAAAGCAGTTCAATACAAGCAAAACTGTTACTATTATACATTTTTGATAATGTAGTTACTTTCCCAAACTATTTAACAATTTAAATGCTTACAATAAATTTACATTTTATTTTTTAAGTAAGTTTGATTTTTTTCAAACAATATTTTTTTAATTGTTTCTCAGCTAGAACTCTAAGGTTTATAAAATGGTGAAAATTTGCAAATGCATCTGTTTCTGCCTACCATGAAGGAGCTGCATTTTGACCCAAGGGATTTTTAACAATTGATCACTTAAGTTCTAGTACTACATTCTAGCTTTACCTATCTAAAAGGCAGGCAGCATCCATGTCGTCGTTGCCAGTGTCCTCTTCTACAACGACTGGGCTGTATTTCCTGGGGTGCAGAGGAAGCAACGGCACAAAGTGATTTGGGACCCAGTACTCATCCACCTGACCTTCCCGTAATGATGTCCACATGGTGACATTGTTGATGGACTTTGCTCAAGTGGCTGAATTGTCCTTTGGCACAGAGTTTGCATGTCCGCTTCACCTTTGTCTGGGAAGATGCTCCTCAGGGGCATGCCAAGAATGCTAGCTGCAGCAAATAGATGCCACATACCACATTCTTTGGATGGCAATCTGGTCAGAAAGACTTCTTGTTCAAGAGCATGACTTGAGCTCATGTTGATACTGTACCGCTCTGTGTACCTTTTTAATCTAACCAGTATTTCCTGCCCATTTTCTGAATATCCTTTAGATAGAAATTCGGGAGACAGATACAGTTTGAAATTTGAAACGAGTTCAAAGATCAGCCGAACTTTGAATTCAGTATGCTTTTCCTCTGTTCCAAATACAAGTATGCTCATAGTTCGAGGCAAGCAGTTTCCATCTCCCTGGATATTCACTGGAAAATATAGAGGAGGAGCATCTAAAGGAAGAAGCAGAAGGGCTCTGGCATCAACTGATACCCCCGACATTGATGATAGAAAATGTTGTCACTCACCTGGAACTGGAAGGCTGAACTGTAAAAAAAAAAAAGGCTTTCATTGTCCTTGCAGACCCTCTCCACTTCTGCATACGATTCTGATTTGGACAGCTGGTTTTGGAGCTCTTGGAAATAGAGCTCTCTGTCCTGAATGACAAGAGGGGCTTGGGCTCCACTAGATACTGAATTTGGAGCAGATGCAATGGGACTGGGCGTGGGAGGAGAGGTGTTATTTGACTGTTGGGAGATCCAGGTGCAGCTTCCCACATGGAAGGCAGAAAGTCTCTGCCAGACTTTGAAAAATCTTCTCTTACTGTCTCCCACTTTGCAACAAAATCCTCAGATGTGCAAGCTGACAATTTGCACTCTTCCACTCCAATGCACCAATCACAGAAACATGACAGATTTCTGGTGGCAAGCATCTGACTTCCCTGACACTTCAAGCTGTGAATTTGACGTGTCCCTGGAACAGTCTTCAGGGCTGATGATGGAAGACGTCGATCAGTTTGATCTGGCGTTATAAGAAAAAATGAACGCCTGGTGTGGACACAGTCTGGTGTTGGAAGGTCAGGGTCTGGAAGGGTGTAGTGTTGCTGAAGATGTGTGAACATGCTTTCCGCATTCTGGATGATCAGTCCCTCTCCTCTGACATCCTCATCAACAGCAGTTTTAATCAGCGCCCCCCCCCCCCCCCCCCCAAGCATCACAAGGACTCTTGCCATGTCAAGAGCTAAAGTATGCCCTTTCCACATTTTTGGACTGTGAAGCATAGAAAAAGGGCAGCTTTGACTTGTACTGGGCAGCACATCCATCACTCCAAATGATGAATCGTTCAGTTCCTATATATAGATACCTTATCAGAACACTTCTTGTGTAATCAAATTAGAAATAAAAGCCTAAAATTACTTGTACAACCACCTTTTCTTTATGCAGTAATAGATCCTGGATCTAATTCCTTTCCACATAAACTACATTCTGCATCTGAAAACTAATCTAAAATTACAATTATCTAATACAGATCACCATCATCTTCATAATATTTTCTCTCTTGCTCTTTTTATGCCAAACTACTTAGTTATGGAAATAAATTTCCTTATCATCCCCTCAGTTAGAATGCAGCTACCTTAGTGGTGGGTGATATGGTTGTATACAGAAAATTTTACCTTTGGTGAACTTCTAGGTGATAAACAGAAAAAATAACTGAGAAATAAATGAATAAATCAACTTAAGAAATAAACAAACAACCTCTTTACCGAGTTTTCTGCATGCGAAGCTTGGCTGCTTCCCTCAGTCATGCCTTTTCTTCTTCGCTTTTTGGCTTCTGACAATGTGCACAATTTACTATCATTAAGACATGTATCATACATACATGAACACAAAGTACATATTAAAAATGCGACTACTTTATTTCCTTAAATCAAATACCTTTAGGACTGTCAATAATAATGCAACCCTAAAAATGAACTATGATCAGATCTCATGATCTATCCAGTGGGGGTAAAAACAGAATCAGAAACATGTGGTTTCGTCATTTCAGTCAATGGTTTAAATTAAAGCTCAAGGTCAACTGTCAACATGCTAAATCTGAAGGGTAAAAAGTACATAACATCAAAAATCATACATTACATTGAATTATCTTTTTACATATAATTACTATAAGGCCTTTGATAGTCATTCAAAGTTGAATGCATAAACAGACAGAACCAACCATTCTTGTGTCAGTCAATACTTTGTTGCCATCATTCTATGATCTTTGAAAAATGATGCATTAAAGAAATTGCTGAAATGTAACTAACAAAAATTCAAGAAACAAAATCTATTTGATTACACACAAGCATTAACTTCAATCAAATTACGAGTATTGTGTTCCACTGCCACAAAGACAAAAAAAGTGACGGGTGGATTATGATGTCCAATTTTAAAGTACTTGACAAAACACACATCAAAACTCCAATAAGCTATCTGCATTGATTTGACTATCTTTCTAATTGTTTGATAAAAGCCAGGTTATCATCAAGACCACCAAGGAAGTCAACCAGAATAAAATATTAGCAATTGACTGGTGGATGGTCACAAATGACAGCTTTCAACGGAAATCGATTCAGAAACACATCCACAAAATTGGAAACTCACCTCCTCCCGTTGTTGCCATGTCTGAATCTTTCTCTATTCTTCTGGAAGCAGATGCCCCTAGGCTATTTATAGCACATAGCCGCCATTCAATTCAATACCCGTGGAAAAATCAAAGAAATGTTCGATGGAAACAAAACGACAAAAAAATCATATCCATCGTTTATTTGAAAATATTATCCTTCCTTTTTCCGCTACAAGTAAAACGCCTGCAGCAGTTAAACAGACACACTTTTAACATTCCATCATTAATCTCTAATCAGCACTTCCTGTGCAAGTTACAGCAGACGAATTTTTTGTTCTCAGAGGTAAAAGTGACAAATAGCCTTTTGCTTGAACTTTGAAATTTCATATATTTTGTGTGTGTGTGTGTTTACATGCTCCATCTATTTTTTTGTGTGTATTTTCTGAATGTGTATTAGACTCTCTTCTATCAAACTAATCAATAAACTTTTCAACTAAAAGTCAAACATAGAACAAAACAACATCATACCCGTTTACCTGTGATGTAACACATTTCTGGCTTCTGTTTTGCTTGCCCATATGCCTTTTTTCTTTTTCTTTTTCCTGGGCACAGCCAATGAATTACCAATCAGGTTTCAGAAAAAATCATTATTGTCACACTGCTCTTACGAGCCTAGTTGAAAGCTGGCTAACTAATTTAAATGACAACAGGTTCTGTGGTGCCCTTTTTGTTGATTTTGCAAAAGCTTTCGATGTAATTGATCATAAGCTTTTTTGTAAGAAGCTGTCATTGTATGGTACATCAGATAATGTCTTACAACTGTTTAAATCCTTTCTTGGAAACAGACAGCAAAATGTGTATATCAATAATTCCAAATCCTGTACATTACCAGTCAAATATGGTGTCCCCCAAGGCTCAATACTAGGCCCACTTCTATTTTGTATATATGTCAATGACCTTCCACTCCATATCAAAGAGCCGTGTTAGCTTTTTTGCGATGATACAACAATACACACTAGCCACACCAACATAGAACAGGGCTGGACCTATTACTTGATGGGGGGGGGGGGGGGACAAGGGGGGTCTGGGACTTCTCCCCCAGTGGGAGTACAGGGGGCAACGCCCCTGTTGGGGGGCCCAGGGTGACAAAGTCCCCCCCTCCCCCCCCCAGCCAAAAACGATTTTTAGCAATTATCACCTAAACTTTTGGCCTCTCCATGCATATAATTTGATAACATTGAGAAAATCAAATTGTGTGAAAGCTTTGAAAAGATAAATGAAAAAATGAAACTGACCTTTCATCTGGTGCAGGTGAAACTTTGACAGAAAATTCCAAAAGTGTGTGGGGAAAAAGTTGCAGAAAAATGCCACGAAGGTTTAGGTATGGAATCTATCAATCACGTCAATCCTATTACAGTCATTTTAAATCACTTTCTGTCAAAGTTTGATGTAAAACAAAGTCCTTGCATCCACTGACAGAAACACTTGACAACACTCTAGATGTCACACATACACAGCACATCCACTTTTGTTCAAGAAGTCTTCTGTAGAAAGTGCCATTTTGGTCCTGAACCTGTTCAAGAAGGCATCAACAGCTTCCTCAATGTCAATTGGTATCTGATGGTGTATATGCATGAGTGTTAACCATTCAGCCTATCTTTCCCATTGTGGAGTGCAGATAGGATTTTAGTGTCCAAAGACGGTTGATGGTGCACTCACACACAGCAGTGATGATGGGCAGAGTGCAGATGAGCCGCAGCAGCATGAAGAGGTTTGGATAGAACCTGCTGTCACAACTCTGCAGGGCCTCTGTCACAGTCTGGGGAATGAAGTCCCCTGAAGCCTGTGCATGCTGCCACTTGTTCACCCACCTCCTGAACTCTGCCTCCACCTGTTGCAGATCCTCCAGGTCATCTTCATACAGTGTGGTAAGACACTTGATGCCATTTGGCACAGGTATGCAGTTCTAGTCCAGGTTGTTGACAGGAACTAGTAGAAGACCATCCTTGGCCAGATCTACATTTTTGAAGCACTCATGCAGTTCTGTGGAGAGGTGGTCAAGGAATGGAATGGCCACAGATCTCTTGTAGTACTCCTCTGTGGTAGCAGCCAGCTGGTTGTCCCAGTCTGTCTGCCAGCACGTCTTGGAGGCTGGATATCCTCCCCCACCATGGAATGTGACATGGCATTTGCCTCAGCAAACCACTCTTCAAATACAATGTCCACATTCCTGTAAATATCTTACATGCAGCGGGTGAGGTCTGTTATTTCTTGATACACCACAACAATGTCTTTGGCCCTCTTCTCCATGTTGACAGTGAGGGTCTTCAACAGCTGCAGCCACTTTTTTGTGACAACAAAGGTCACCAGGAATTCCCAGTTGCTATGCAATGAAGGAATCCTGAGGCCCTTGAGATGGTGTCACTGTCCCAACCAGCAGTGTTGGTGGATATTTGATTGAGGTAGTCATGCTCAAGCAGGACCTGATATAGTTTGGCAAATGTCTCAAATGCAGTGTGCTTTTCGACCCACCTTGTCTTGCACAAGTCCACCATTTTGTGCTTTCTGGATGGTACAGCAGCAGATTCCAGCACCTCATCAAAGTGCCTCTGCCTTTTGGGAGCAAAGTTGAAAAAAATTGCCATGCGAGTCATGGCAGCCAGCTTGTTCTTGACTCCCAATACTGGCAGGACTTCATGATGCACAGACTCAGGCAATGCGAAGCGCAATGGAAGTACAATGCTTTGTTGTTGAGGGCTGAAATCCTGGCCTGTACACCTTTGAATTTTCCATCCATGTTGGCAGCTCTGTGGTATCCCTGCCCTCTAACGTCACCAACCTCAAGGCCCCAGTCCTCCAGGCACTGAAAAATTTGTTGGGCCAGGGCTTCCCCAGTGATGGCTTCGCAGAGTACAAAAGCCAACACACCAACTCATTCTAACACTTTTAGTTCGGCATTGGGAGAGAAAAGAAGGCAGAGGCCGAAAAACTTAACAAACCAGCATCACTTTTCACCTCCTCTCATCCCCCAGTGTCAGAGTCAAAAGCCAGTTGCACCAGTGTCAACATTTGAAATGCGAGAATAGCTAAACGGCTCTCTTAGTCCCAGTCAAACAGCGCTATTTTTGCACCAAGGTCAATAGTTCCTTACAGAGTAGCCTACCAGATTTACAGGCCTAAAGGCAGTAGCCCGGCGTGGAACGGCCTGATTTCAGGGGGATGTGATATAACACAGATGTCTACCATATGTGGCCGTCTACTAAATAGCCTATCTGTAGGTCTAAAGGTCTATGCATTCTACTTATTTTGTTGCTGTTATGTTACTGAGTGTCAGTGCACAAAGTATGTGTAAATCTCTTTATGTACTTTTCTTTTAAAGATATAACTAACATTACTTTTCAACACAAAGATTTAAGGTAGTAATTATTCAACAAAACCAAAAAGAAGCTCAACATTTTAGGTGTGTGTGTGTGCGCGCGTGCGTGCGCGCATGCACGCACACGCACGCACGCACACACTCACACACCAGAGAGAAGAGAGAGAGAGAGAGAGAGAGAGAGAGAGAGAGAGAGAGAGAGAGAGAGAGAGAGAGAGAGAGGAGAGAGAATGAATGCTGTCATTGAAATTTAATTTTAGACACAAGGACATACCTATGTCAATGTGCTTTTCCTAAGATTTTTTTCTTTCTTTTCTTTCTTTCGTTTTGTTTGTTTGTTAATTTGTTCTTCACTATATGAATAGAAAAGTGACCAGATGATGGAAGATAATCACAAAAAATCTCTAAACCACTCTTACACTGAACGTGGTATGTGCGCACACACACACACACACACACACACACACGCACACGCACGCGCGCACGCACGCACGCACACACACACACACACACGCACACACTCACTCACACACACACACACACACACACACACACACACACACACACACACACACACTTACACTAACACAACACATACTAGCTAGTAAGCTACACACGAAGCAGAAGCAGACAACGAACACTGAATAATACAAATGAGGAACTTCAAAATGTTGCATTTATTACTTACAGATCGTTTTACAGCACCATTCTTTCACAGATTAATCCATGCATATTGAGCAACTCGCAGCACTTTTACACATTCACATAGCAACTCTAGTTTACATTTTATGAAAACTTTTGTCACATTAATCCGAAAGCGTGGGTTTCTCAACTACAGAGAAATAGTAGGGAGCCTGAGCCAGCCTGCCTGCTGTGCTGTGGAATTTCGCTTACGGTGTAGCCGAATGGATAGGGTCAGTCATAGAATAACAGAGCCAGCGTTGCGCTAACTAAAGAGTCAGATTTTGGGAAGGGTAAACTGCCGTGCCAAAAAGTCCTCATGGATTTTGATGTCCCCATCCACAAACCTGAGAACAACTGACAATTGCTCCCAATTGCCAGAATCTGTGGCTTCATCAGCCAGAATGGTGAAGAATTTGGCTTCCTTCACATTGGCCAGAATCTTGCCCCAAATTTGCTCACCAACAATGTCAATCATATTATTTTGAGTCAATTTTGACACATAGGAGGACTTGACACCAGTTCACGGTCGGAGTAAGACGTGTTTCGCAGCGCTCCGGCCAAATGGTCTGAATTCAACTTGCAGTGTTGCTGGTTCATACGACAGAAAGAAGATGTGCATTGAAGGGGCGTGGCTTTTGTAGAAACAGCAGCTACTGAGGAGAGTTTATGCGATGCATAAGACTGAAAAAAGAAACTGACTGGTGTTATTCACCTTCGATTTTCTTCTTCTATTGTGACGGAAAGACGGTATGTTGATTGCATTTTTACTGTCGACTTTTTTTTTCTTTTCATAACATACAATTTAAGTGGCTGATAAGAGAAGAAGTAACACAACGAATTTCGAGTCGTTAGCTGTTGCTAGAAGCCAGATCGCAATGGCACCACCGAAAAAGACACCGCCCACTAGAAACAAAAAGCGCCAGCACAGGCCAAGCAGTGGCTCCATCGGCAGTGAGAAAAACACTGACACGCACTTTGATCCTTTGAAGAGTCAAACAGTGGAGGAAAAAAACAAAGGGAGGGAAAGATCCTTAAGTAAGAAACGAAAAACGACAGACCAACAACAACAAAAAATCACTAGCTTTACCAACAATGGAGATAGCAGCAAAACACAAACGGAAGGGGAGGGGGCGGACATCATGGAGGGCAGTCACGATCAGAATTCAACAGTGGTTACCATTCTAAGCAGAATGGAGAAGTTTATGGAAGATAACAGAAAAGAAAATATTAACGTCAGTTTTCAACTTGACAAAATTCTTTCAGAAATTTTTGACATAAGAAAAGAAAACGATTTTCTGAGAAAGGAAATAGAAACACTTGAAAACAGAAACAGGGATCTAAGTAACGACGTAAGTCTGTTTCAGAAAGAACTCAAACAGGAAAGAGAACTAAGAAACTCTTTAGAACAATACACAAGAAAAGATAACGTGAAAATCCTG
>JASPKP010008581.1:2500-11387 GCA_030674155.1 Stramonita haemastoma | reverse complement strand
GGGTTTTTTGAGGGAGAGAGAGGGGGAGGAGAGGGGGGAGGGGAAAAGGGAGGGGAGGGGAGAGGAGGGGAGAGGAGGGGAGGGGAGGGGGGGGAGGAAGAGGGAGGAGGGGGGGGAGAGGAGGGGGGGAATGAAAGAGGGGAGAGGAGGGGAGGGAAAAGGGGGGGAGGAGAGGGAGGAGGGAGGGGTGGGAGGGGGGGAGGGGGAGGGGAGGGGAGGGGAGAGGAGAGGGAGAGAAAAGGAAAAGGAGGGAGAGGGGGGTGGGGGGGGGGGAGAGAGGGGAAGAGGTGGGGAGGGGAAGATTGAGGGAGAGGAGAATTTGAGAGGGGAGAGAGGGGAGGGGGGAGAGAGGAGGGGAGAGAGAGGGAGAGAGAAAAGAGGGAGAGAGGGGAGGGGAAGGAGGAAAATTTGAGAGGAGAGGGGGAGGGAGAAGGGGAGAGAGGGGGAAGGAGGAGAGGGAGAGGTTGGAAGGAAGGGGGGAGAGAGAGGGAAGGAAAAGGGGGGAGTAGGGGGGAGGAGAGAGGAGAGGGGAAGGGAGAGAGTGGGAGGGAGGGGAAAGGGGGGGGGAAGGGGGGAGGAGGGAAGGAGAGTCGGAGAGGAGAGAGGGGGGAGGGGAGAAAAGGAGAGATTAAAGGAGAGGGGGAGGAGGGAGAGAGGTGGGGGGAAGAGAGGGGAGAGAGAGGGGAAGAGGAGGGGGAGGAGAGAGGGGGAGGAGGTGAAAAGGTGGGGAGAGGGAAGGGTGGAAAAGGGGGGGGGGGGGAGAGAGGAGGGGAGAGAGGGGGAGGGGGAAAGGGGGGAGAGGAAGAGGAGAGGGGGAGGGGAGAGGGGAGGGGGGGAAGAGGGGAGGGGGGGGGGAGAGATGGGAGAGGGGGGAAGGGGGGGGGGAGGGGGGAGAAAAGGGGAGAGGGGAGGAGGGGGAGGGGGGAAGGGAGGGAGGGGGGGGGGAGGGGGGGGGGGAGGGGGGGGGAGAGGGGAGGGAAAAGGGGAGAGGAAAAGGGAGAGGGGGGGGAGGGATAGGGGGGGAGGGGGGGAGGGGAGGGGGAAAAAGGGGGGGGAGGGGGGGGAGAAGGGAGGGGGAATGGGGAGGGGGGAGGAGGGAGGGATGGGGAGGGGAAGAAGAGAGGGGGGTGGAGGAGGAAAGGGAGGGGGGAGAGAGAGGGGAGGAGGGAGAGAGGGAGAGGAGAGGGGGGGAGGAGGAGAGGGGGAGGAGGGGAGGGGGGAGGGGGGGAGAGGGGAAGAGGGAGAGGGGGGAGAGAGGGGAGAGCGGGAGGAGGGGGAAGAGAGGGAGGGGAGGAGGGGGAGGGAGAGGGGGAGGGGGGGAAGGAGGGGGGGAGAGAAGAGGAAGGACAGGAGGGAGGAGGAGGGGAGAAGGAGGGGGGAGTTGGGGGAGGAGGGGAGAGGGAGGGAGGGGGAAAAGGAGGAGAGAGTGGGGGAGGAGGAGGGGAGGGGGGGGAGAGGAGGGGGAAGAGGAGAAGGAGGGGGAGGGAAAGGGGGAGGGAAAGGAAGAGGGAGGAGGAGGGGGGGAGAGGGAGGGGAGGAGGGAAGGAGGAGGGAGGGGAGGGAGGGGTGAAAAGGGGAGAGGGGAGGGAGAGAGGGGGAGAAAGGGAGGGAGGGAGGAGGGGAAGAGAGAGGGGGAGGGGAAGAGACGGGAGGGGGAGAGGGGAGGGGGGGAGGGGAGGGGGGGAGGAGAATAAAAGGTGGAGGGGGAGGGGGGAGAGAGTGGGGGAGGGAGAGGGGAGAGGGGGAGGGAAGAAGGAGGAGGGGAAGGGAGAGAGGGGGGGGAGAGGGGAGGTGACGAGAGGAGGGGAGAGAGGAGGGGGAGAGAGAAGGGGGGAGGGAGAGGGAGGGGGAGGAGAAGGCAGGGGAGGGGAGGGGAGGAGGGGAGAGGGGAGAGGGGAGAGAGAAGAAGGAGGGGAGGAGGGAGGGGGAAGGAGAGAGGGGGAGAAGAGGAGGGAGAGGGAGGAGGGGGGAGGAGAGGGGGGGGGGAGGGGGGAGGGGGGAGGAGAAGAGGAGAAGGGGGAGAGGAGGAGGAGAGGGGGGGGAGGAGAGAGAGGAGGGGGGGAGAGAGAGGGAGGGAGAGAGAGGGGGAGAGGAGAGGGGGGAAGGAGAGAAGGAGAGGGGGGAGGGGAGAGGAGGGAGGGGAGGGAGGAGGAGAGGGGAGGAGAGGAAGAGGGGAGGGGGGAGGGGGGGAGGGGGAGAGGGAGGGAGGAAGGGGGGGAGGGAGAGAGGGAGGGGGAGAGAGAGGGGGAGAGGGGGGGAGGAGGAGAGGGGAGGGAAGAAAGAGGGGAGCGAGAGAAGGGGGGAAGGGGAGAGAAGGGAGGGAGGGGGAGGGGAGAGAGGAGGGGGGAGGGGGGGAGGGTAGAGAGGGAAGAGAGGAGGGAGAGGAGAGGGGAAAGGAGAGGAGAGAGAAGAAAGAGGGGGAAAGAGGAAGGAGGGAGGAGGGAGGAAGGGGGAGGGGGGGGGAGAGGGGGGAGGAGGAGGGGGGGGGGAAGAGGAGAGGGGAGAGGGGGGGGAAAGGGAAGGGGAGGGGGGGAAAGGGAAAAGGGGGGGGGGAAAAAGGAAAGGGAAGGGGGGAAAAGGGGGGGGGGGAAAGGGGAAAAATTAAAGGAAAGAAAAGGGGGGTTTGGAAAAAGGAAAGGGGGGGATAAAAAGGGGAATGGGAAAAAAGGGGAAATTTTAAATTTTGGGGGGGAAAAGTAAAGGGGGAAAAATTTTTGGGGGGGTAAAAAGGGGGGGAAAAAGGGGGGGGGGGAAAAAAGTTAGAAAAAAGGGGAAAATTGTTTTTTTTTAATGCGAAATAAAAATAATTTGAATCGATTTTCAAATTTCCTTTTTTATTTGGCTCTTTTTTCTTTTTGTCTGTCCCCCACCATCCCCCTTGTTTTCAGATTCATTCGACAGAAAAAAAGGGTGGGCTTGGGAAATTTTTGCAAAAAAATTCGGGGGAAAAAAAAATTGGGGAAAAAAAATAATTTTTCGATTTTTGCTTTAGTTAAATAATTGACCAAAGTTATAGACTATGTAAAAGGGGGCCGATTGTTGTCTTGAGTGTTTTTTTCTTCTTCCCCTTTAAAAGTTACGGGTGTTTTTTCCATTTTGTTTCTTTCTCTTTTCTCTCTATTTCTGTGTATGTCTTTTGTTTCTGGGGCCTGTCTTCGGGTTTCCCCCACCTCCCTTTTTTTTTTAGGGAGATAAAATTTATATGCCCTTATTTTGTTGTTTGATGGTGGTGGAATGTTTTTTTTTATTGTTTAAAACTCTTTTTTATTTTTTCCCCCTTTTTTTACTATTTTACTTTTTAAACCCGGTTTCTTTTTTTTCCAAAATTTATTTTTAATTTTTTATTTTTTTAATTTTAGTTTTTTCCCGTGTGTGTTTTTTATTTTTTGGTGTTATTTTATTGTAGTCTTTTTGCCCTTGTTTCTTGTTTGTTATTGTTAGGGGTTTTTTCGGTTTTTTTTTTTTTTTTTCCCCCTTTTTTCCCCCTTAGGGGGGGGTTTGGGGTTTGGGGGGGGGGAGGTTTGATTTATAATTTTTGGGTGTTTAGTTTCTTTTTTTTATCTTGATCTTATCCCTGATGGGGCAAAGGGGAGGGGCTGGATGTAAAAAAAAGCACACGGGGGTCCCTTTTCATTATCCTCGACTTTAAAAGAATTTGCGTGCCCATGATTTTGATTTTCTTTTTTTCTCTTCTTCTTTCTCTCGTTGTCCCCCCCCCCCCCCCAAAAACTAAAATTTACAGCCCCGGGCCATTTTTAATTAGTTTAGTTAGATTGTTTGATAGATAGTTTGAGATAGGATGATAGTTTGATAGTTAGAAGATGTTAAAAATAAAATAAATAGATATTTAAAGTTAGTTTGATGGATTGTTAGATTGATAGATTGATAGATAGATAGTAAAAATTTTGGGTTAAATAGGAAGAAAAAATAGAGAGAGGGGGTTTGGGGGAGGGGGGGAAAGGGAAGAGGGAGAGAGAGGAGAGAAGAGAGAGAGAGAGGGGGGGGGGACAGGAGAGTCGGATATAATCTTTATATATATTATGGGATTAGATAGATAGATAGAAAGATAAAAATTTAGATAGATAGTGGGATGGGACGGGACGAAGATAGATAGATAGATAGATAGATAGATGATGATAGATGGGATAGTTTAGATAGATAGTTTAGTTGACAGAAAACCGGTTTGAGGGGAAAACCCCAATAGATAAAAAATTTGGGAAAACATAAAAAAGGAAACAAGAACTTTTTATGGGATAATTGGTTTACAAAAGAAAAATGGGATATTTCCTTATAAAAATTTCCCCAAATGTGGGGAAGTGGGGGGGTTTGGTCTGGAGGTAACGCACCGTTTTTTGAAAGCGGAAAGGTCCAGGCCCGGAAATGTGCGGGGGGTTTTTGATCCCCTTTTGGGGGCCCGGGCCAAAATTTTCCCCCCCCATAAATTAGATCATGAGTGTTGGTCTGAGTGTGTTTTTTCGGATGAGACGTTTTAAATCAAAAATTTCCCGTGTCTTACACAAAATTTTTTGTGCAGGGAAAAAAGGCCCCCAACGGCAAAAAGGGAAAGTTGTCCCGGGCAAAAAATTTTTTGTAGAAAAAATGTTCTCTAAAAAGTGAAAAAAAAATACATTTTTGAAAACCGGGGAAAAGGGGAAAAAAAAATGAAAAAAAAGGGGGGGCCCGCCCCTTTGTGGCGACGCACTCCCCGGGGGGGAATGGGAGGAAAACCCCCCGGAATTTAAATGAAAGGAAAAATCTCCTGCCGTGATTTAAAAGTGGAGAAAAAAAAAAAAAAAAAAGCTCTTAATTCTTTTCCCCCGCGGGGCAGAGGATTTGGGGTTTTACGGGGGCCAAAACACATCGATATGTAACTTTTTCTGTCCTCTCCAAATTTGGGTTAAAACTTTTTTTCTTTTTGCAAAAAAGATAAAATCAAAATTTTCCCGATAAAGACCAGTTCAGGAGAAATGTTTCTAGACTTATTTGATATTTTGGGGGTTAACCCACGAATCCCATCTTTCACCCCCAAGTGTAACAAATTTTAAAAACCCATGCGGGTTTTTGGGCCCTTTGACGTGTTTTTAGGGGTGACAAAAGTGGGGTTTTTAATTCTTGAGAGGAAAAAACTTTTTTTTGGGTAAAACTATCTGTTCATGGAAAGTTGTTTTACAATTATCACTCCCCCTGTATCTGTGGGTCTCTGAGTGTCACGGGGGTTTTTTTTTTTGTCGGGCTGTATGGGTTTTTCTGTTTGTTTGTCGGGATGTCTTTTGTCTGTCTGTCTTATTTTTACAAAAATTTTACACACAAATCTTCTTTTTATCTATCTTCTTTCCTATCTATCTATTATCTATCTTTTTCTTTTCTACCCTATTCTTTATCTATCTATCTATCAAATCTATCTTCTGTCTTTTTCTTTTCCTGTCTGTCGGGCTGTCTGGTTAGTCTTTTCTGTCTGTCTGCCCGTTTTCCTGCCCTTCCTTTCCCGTCCGTCCGTCCTTTCCGTCCGTCCCCGCCCTTCCGTCCGTCCGTCCGCCCCGTTTTTTCCGTCCGTCCCCGTCAGCCCCCGGCCCGTCCGTCCGTTTTCCGCCCGCCCCGCCCCCCGCCCCCCCCGGGGCCCCCCGCCCCCCCCCCCCCCCCCCCGCCCCCCCCCCATAACCCCCCCCTACCCCTATTATTATCAAATCTATCAAATTTTTCTATCTTTTTCTATCTATGATCTATCTATTATCCTTTTTTCATCTACTTTTATTTTTATCTATCTAACTACATTTTTTGTGTGTGTGGGGTGGTGTTGGGGTGGGGTGTGAAAACCCTCTGGGGGTTTTTGGTGTTGTTTTGTTTGTCTATTTTAATTGTGCATTGCCTCTGTGTGAAATGCTTTGCGTAGGGTGTGCCTGAAACGCCGGGGTCGTGGGGGTGCCTGTGTGGGTAGTTTTGGGGGTGTGTGTGTGTGTGGGGGTGTGGTAGGTGGGTTGTTTTTTTTGGTTTGTGTGTGGTGTGTGTTTTTGTGTGTGGCAAGGGCATATAAAAAAAGTTTGTGTTTTGGGATTTTGGCAGGATGGAAAGCTATCCTTTTTAAAAATTTTTTTTTTTGCCCCCCCTCCCCTCGTCCTTTCAAAAATTTATAAATTTTTCAAAAAAAAAACCTTTAAAAAATAAAACCTAAACCCAAACCAAAGAGTTTCAAAAGTTTACAGGTACTTCATTTTAATAGAAGTCAGGGGGTAAAGATGGCCGAAAATTTTCTAAAACATAAAATGAGAGATCTCGGGAACCCCTTGTTATTAAGGGGCTTCCCTTTCGTTTTCCGGCCGGGAAAAAAGAAGGGGGGTTGGGGGGGTTGGGGCGAAATTTGTCTCCCCCTCTTCCCTTCTGACTTAACGGGAAAGGGAAAGGGTTTTTCCCATTCCAATTTTTATGGAGCGGGGGATTTTATGTTTCCCTTGGCCCAAACCAAGTCTTTTTTTTTTTTTTCGGGGGTTTTTGTTTTGTTTTTGAGAGGCTGGTTCTTTTATATATTTGGTCTGTTTTTAAAAAATTTTTTGTTTGTTTGGCTTGGTTACTTTTTTTAATGTGCCTACTTTACTTTATTTGAAGGCAAAACTTACTAACCTTACTAGCGCCTTTCCTTCTTTTCTTAGGCATTTACCTAGTTTACCTGGGAAACTTTCCTATACCTGGGGAACCACAGGCCCTAACCTCCCTACCTTTTTCCTTTACAAACCTCCCTTTCCCTTTCCCTTCCACCTCCCTACCTACATACACTCCCTTTCCCTACCACCTACCAAACCAAACCTACATACCAAACCTCCCTACCAAACCTCCCTTTTTACCTACCCTTCCCTCCCTACCTACTAAAAACCTACCAAACCTCCCTACCTACCCTACCTAATTTCCCCCTTACCCCCTTTTCTCCCTTCCTCCCAAATACCTACCTTTTTATCTCCCTTTTCATCCCAAACCCCAAACAAACCCTAATTTCCACCTGTACTCATCCCCCTTTACGCCTCCCAAATTCTTTTTCTTTTTTATTATATTTTTTTAATTTTTTTTATTTATTTTTTTTATTTTTTTTTATTTATTATTAATCTTTTTCTCACTTTACTACTTTACATACCCATCCATTCATTTCCTTCCCCCTTACTTCATTCTTTTTCTTCCTTTCTTTTTTTTAGTTTTTTTGGGGGCCCACTACCCGGGGACGGTGCGGGTTGCTCAGTGGTCGGGCACTCGCTTTTTCTCAAAACAAAGGTTTAAGCACCCTTGAGCGTGGGTTAAATTTAATTGGATGGGGGGCCCTTTTTTGCGGCCTTTGGTTTGTAATACAGTCCCCCTTTTTAAACCCAGCTGTAAATGGGTACCGGCCCCCTCTTTGGGGGGACGGAAGGTAAAGCCCGAGGGGGGGGGAGGGGCCCGCTCCCTTTAAAACATGCTGGCCCTAGGGGAAGCTGAGGGTCCTGATGCCTCGTTTATTTTTAGGGCCCCCAAAACAGGTTATGGGAGGACACCATCCCCACTTTTTTTTTTTTTTTTATAGCTTTTTTAAAATTGGACAGACTCTAAAAGTTTGGGGAGGGTTTAGAAGATCGTCAGAGCCCGAGTCTTACGTTTTTAATTTTATCCCCTTTTTAAAGGGTCAGGGGAAAGATTTTTTAAAAATGCGGAAAATTGGGCTTCTTCCCTGGGGAGAGTGCTTTCCCCACAAGAGCGTGCCCCCCTTTTTTTTTCTTTTCCTGTTTGAAAACCGTATTTTTTTCCCCTATCAGAGGGGACTTTTTTTTTTTAATTAAAAATTTCCCAGGGACACTCTCTTTTTGGGCCGTGGGTTCTTTTAGGGTTATTTTTGTTTTTTTTTTTTAATAAAAAGGTTTTGGGTTTTTTTATTTTTTCGGGAAAGGGGAAAAACCCCCAAAATATTTTTTTTTAAATTTTAAAAAAAAAATTTTAAAAAAAATAGAAAAAAAAAATTAAATCTTTTTTTCTTTTAAAATTTAAGAAGGTTTGAAAGGGTTTTTTTTTTGTTAAAAATTTTTAGGCCCCCCCCCGTTTTAGATAGGCCCGGGAAGTTTGGGGGAAAAGAAAAAATGGGAAAGAAAAAATAGGGGAAAAAAAATTTTTTAAGGGGTTTAGAAATTTTTGGGAAAAAGGAAAAAGGGGGAGGAAAAATTTAAAAAAAAAAAATTTGGGAGAAAATTTTCCCCTTTATGTTCCAAAATGTTTTAAATTTGTGTTAGTTTCATTTCTTTTTTAGTCCTTTCTTTTTTCATTTTTTGTCCCTTATGTAAACAACCCCCCCTGCTTTTTTTTTTTAAAAAGCTTTTTTTTTTTTTCTTAAGCTCCAAGGTTTTTTTTTATTTATTTATTTATTTTTTTTTTTTTTCTTTTATATCGAGGATAACAGATTTTGCAACATGTGCTTTTTTTCTTCCCCGGGTTTTACTAAAAAGGAGAGATTTTTTCGGTATGCAACGTTTTTGCCCCCGCATGAAAGGTAAGGGGCCCCCTTTTTCGACTTCAAAGATGGGAAGGGGTTTCCGTAACCTTCACGAACTGCTCAATAAATTTTTAAGGGTCTTTAACGTGCACATTTTTTTTTGATTTTCTTGGGATGGGTATATACACGAGGAAATTAAAGAACGGGGGCGAAAGGGCTGGCCCCTTGAAGTTGACCTGGGGGAGAAAAAAAAAAAAAAAAAACCCCAGCCCCCCCCCTTTAATTCACCAGTTTTTCCCCCGGGGATTCGAAACTCAGTCTTTTTAAAAAAAATGAGATTTTAAAGGGCCCGACCATGTTAAAACCCCTTGGCTTATTGTTTTGTCGCTGTTATGTTGTTTTGTTTTTTTTCCCCGTTTTTTTTCTATATTGTTTAAGGCAAAAAATGGC
>JASPKP010008580.1:0-11388 GCA_030674155.1 Stramonita haemastoma | reverse complement strand
CACACGGGGGGGTCACACACGCACACACAGACCCCAAAACACAACTGGGCTCACCAACCAATAAAACCGGGGGGTTCCTCTCTAACTCCCAACCCCAAAAACAAGCGCGTGCGCGGGGCGCGCGCCCCCCCACACACACCCCCCACCCCAAAAAACAAACCCCCAAAACCCACCCCAACCCCCTGTGGGGTTTCACCAAAAATTTTGGGCCCTTTTAGTTACTTTTTTCCCATGGGAATGACTTAAAGATTTAAATACGCTCTGGATGAAAAGTTTGGTGTTTGACTATTTTTTTTTTTTAATCCCCTTTCCCAACTTTGAAAAACCCTGTAGGGTTGGGGTGGGGTTGAGACAAAAAAAACGGTTTGCCTGTGTTTGGTTATAGCCCCCCCTTCCCCTCCCCCCCCCCACATCAGAAATCTCCTTAGGGATTTTTGATATAACTTCAGCAACAACAATTTTGGAAGTTGTTTTCTCCCCTTGAAAGGGGGAGTTGGGTTGTTAGGAGGGGGTTTTGTCATGGATGGTGGGGACAGTCTCAACCAAAAACATTTTGCGAAAAATGTCTTTAGTCTGTTTGCATGCTTTTGCCCTTTTAAAAACACTAAAAATTCACAAAAACCCAAAACACACCCCCCACACACACACAACACACACACCACAAAAACACAAAAAACCACACCCCCCCTCTCACACCGGGGGGGGGGGGGGGGGGCGGAGCCTAGTGGTAGAACATTGCGTGGCAATTTAAAGCCCCGGGTTTCGGTCGGTCGAGAAATTTTCTTCCGGGGTTTTACATCGTGTGACCCCAATTCCCCCAAAAAAGTCCTGGGGAAGATTTTTTTTTTTAAACCCGAGGCCCGTGGGGCGAACGAAGGGGGAATTCTTGCGCACACTTTAAAAAATTTTTTCCGCTTTTCAAAGAGTAGGCCATGTGTGCGGTGGGAACAGATGAAAACATTTAAAAACTGCATACAAAGGGGGGCCCCGGTGAAAAAAAAAAAAAACATGTTGTTATTCTGTTTTTCCCCGATATAAAAAAAATAAAATAAATAAATAAATAAACACACACCCACACACAAAAAAACCCACAAACACACACAACTATTTAGGGGCAAACCCAGGGGGGTTTTTTAAATCTTGTAGTGATTCCCCTGAAAAAAGCAGGCTTTAGCACTTTTAATGACAACACTTTGGCTGGGCCAATGCTGACAACACTTTTGGTGGGCCAAAAAATGACAACCCCTTTTTGGCCTTTTTGGGCCATTTTTGACAACACTTTTTGGGCCCGCCCCCCAAAATAACGAAACCTTTTTGGCTGGGCCATTTAAATGCAAAAACTTTGGGTGACCCCTAAAATGACAACACTTAGGGCCCCGACCCAAAATAACTCAACACTTTGGGCTGCCCAAAACTGACAACACTTTTTTTTCTGGGCCATTAACTGACAACGCTTTTGGCTTGGCAAGGCTAAACTTTAAGACTGCAAGTGTTCGTGCTTAAAACCCAGAATATGGTGCAATGAAGTTCTTTAATTTTTCAACTCAAGAAAAAAGAACGTCATGGAATGAAAACCCCCCCTGCATCTTGAAATGGACTTAGGGAAATCCCGGTGACACAAAAGCACGGTGCGAAAGGCTGTCTGCCTTTGCTATCTCTTTGCATTCCCCCTGGGGATTCCCCCCCCCCTGATTACCCCCAAAATGGCGTGCCGAAAGAAATCATTTATGCGCATGTTATGCAAATAAAGGGAAAAGCTTACACGGGGGGAAAAAATAAAATGTAAAATGTGGGGACACTTTTGATGTTTTGGGGTTCCTTTGCTTTGTTTACAGCACACTTTTTTGGGGGTTGGGGCGGGTGAGACAAAATTTTCCCTTGTTTGAGTTAGCCCCCCCACAACCTCAGCAACAACGCTCATGCTCGTTTCATTGCCTATCAGATTAGTGTTATTGGTATAAAATTTTTTTTTTCCCGAAGAAAAACATTTACAGTTGCAAACACTGATTAGAGCAACAACAAGCTTGGAGAGATGATTGGTGTTTTTTTGTGTGTTTTGTGATTTTTTAAAAATAGGACTTGCTTATAAAAGCAAATGTGAGGAAAATTTATTCTTTAAAGTAAGTCGTGTTTATTTCCCCGTCCCCCTCTTTTTCTTTTTTTTTTTCTCTCTGTCTTTTTTTTTCCCACACCTGCAAAAATTTAAGGCGATGTGTGTTATTTTTTTATAGCACCCCTCCATGAATGTTTTGTTTCAGATTAGTCTTTACAAAATTTTATTGTGGTTTAATTGTATTTTTTTTGCAAGTCCTCCTGAAAATAAAGATAAAACCATCCCCATGGCAGCATTTTTTAAATCGATTGTGTCTTTTTTCAGGCATTCTTGTATCTTCGTCGCCATCTTTATTTTTTTTTTTCCCCCTCTTCTGTTTCTTTACGCGCCCCGCGCCTGTGTGGGGTATCAGTAAGTGAGGGGGTTTTGTGAGTGGTGGGGTGGTGGTGTTGTTTGGTTGTTGGGGGTTTTGTGTGTGTGTGTGGGGTGTGTGTTGTTGGGGGGGGGGGGAGAAAAAAAGGAAAGGAAAAAAGGAAGGAAGGGGAAAAAGAGGGGGAAAGGGGAAGGAAAGGGAAAGGGGGAAAAAGAAAGTGAAAAAGGAAGAGGGGGGGGCCCGAAAAGGAGTTGAAGGGGGAAGGAAAGGGGGGAGAGAGAGAGAAAAGAAGAAAGAGGAAGAAGAGGGAGGAAGGAAAGAAAAAAAAAAAAAAACAAAAAAAACCCCAAAAAAAAAAAAAAAAAAAAAAAAAAAAAAAAACCCCCCCCCCCCCCCCCCCCCAAAAAACCCAAAGGAAAAAAACCCCCCCCCCCCCCCCCCCCCCCAACCCCCCCCCCCAAAAACCCCCCCCCCCCCAAAAACCCCCCCCCCCCCCCCCCCCCCCCCAAACCCCCCCCCCCCCCCCCCCCCCCCCCCCCCCCCCCCCTTAAAAAATTTCCCGGCTTTCCCCCCCCCAAACCGGGCCCCCCCCCCCCTTTTCCCCAACCCCTTACACCCCCTTTTCCCCCCTTGGTTTTTTTGGGGGGTCGGTCACCCCCCATAAACCTGGAAAACAACTGAACCCCCCCAAGGGGTTAGGCTGGGGGGCCTTTTTTTCCTTTTTTTTTTTTTTTTTTTTTCCCCTTTTTTTTTTTTCTTTTTTTTTTTTTTTTCTTTTTCTTTTTTTTTTTTCCCTGGGGCCCCTCGCCAAAACCCCAGGGGTTAAATTACCCCCGGGGGCCAAATGACCGATGGACAAAAATCAGAACAGGGGGACACAGAAAACAAAAGCACGTGCGCGCCACACACAAACACACACGCGCGCGCGACGCACGCCGCCCACAAAACAACAAACACACCCCCCCCAAAAACCCCACCCCACAAAACCCCCCAAAAACCCAAAACACCAAACCCCACCCACAAAACCACCAAAAAACCCACCCCACACACCCCCCAAACCACCAACACACACACACACACCACCCAACCCACTCATTCTAAAGGGGGGGAAAAGTTTTGGGCCCAAAACGGGATTAAACCCACCGCCCATCCGCCCCGGATTTTTTCGAAGGCGCATTCCCTCTAGGCCACCGATCCAGAATTTTAGTTGTAGTAGTAGTAGTAGTAGTGTTTTAGTAGTGTGTAGTGAGTGTAGTAGTAGAGTTGTTAGTAGTGGTAAGCGCAGGGGCCCGAAGGAAAAAAGAGGAAAGACCAAGCTGCAGTTGTGTTTGTTAATTCTGTTTCTTTTTCCCTGCCTCTTTTCAAAATCACCTTTTATCACCGTCATCGTCATATTTCTTCGCAGCCCCCCCTTTTCCTCCTCCTTTTTCCTTTCCCCCTCCTCCCTTCCCCCTTTCATCATACGGGGAAACAAATTTTGCCCCCATGGGTGTTTTTAATTTTTCATGTAAAGGTGGTTTAGTGTTCAGGCGAGGGGCGCTGCGGTTCCCTTTCCTTCCCTTTGTGTTGGCGGTTAGGATTTTCCGTTTCAGCGATGTTTTCCTGGGGAAAGGGGGCCCCGGGATTACCCGTGTGCTGATCAGAGGCCAGGTGTACCCCTCCGTCTGGGATAATGGCCCCGAGAGTCGCGGGGAAAAAGACGGAAAAGTGGGGGGGTGGGGGGGGGGTAGGGTTTTAAGGTGGGGGTGAAGGGGGGGTTGGGGGTGGTTTTTAGGGTTTTGAAAAAACAGTGGGTAGTCAGTGTTTTTGTTCTGTCTTGGGGGGTGGTCACGCACTTTTTTTTTTTTCTTTCCCATTCTTTGATTTCTTTCTGTCTTTCTTTTTTATTTTGTTCATTTTTTTTTCTCTCTATCTATCTTTCTGTCTTTTGTTTTGCGTTGTTTCTTCCCTTTTTTTTCCGGGGTTTTGTTGGATTTTTTGTTTTCTCTGTTTTTTTTCTTTGAGTTTCTGGCTTGGAGGGGGGATGGTGGTAGCGTGGGTTTTAAAAACCAGTTGGGGAACAGGATGTGATGGTGGGAAAAAAAAAAAAAGAAAAGGGAAAAGAAGGGAGAGAGAGAGGAGAAGAAGGGAGGAGGAAGAGGGAGAGGGGGGGGAGTGGGGGGAGGAGGAGAGAGAGAGAGAAGAAGAAGGGCAGAAAACAGCAGACGAAGACAGACGACGACAGGAAGACAAAAAGACAGAAAGAGGGGGGTAATAAAGGGAGTTAAATTTAACTTTCGAACCCCACCAAACCCACCTTATTAATTTTTCTACCTCTTTTCAGCCCCACCCCCACACCACCACCCCCCTCCGCCACCCCGTCCTGCGCTGCACCCAACAAAACTTTAGCAATCCTCCCCACCCCCTTGCCACCCAGTGATTTAGGACAAATGACTTTGATGGTCAGAATTTGGGGGGGGAAAAAAACGGTTCCCCATTTTAGGGGGGGGTAGTTGAATTTAATGCAGGAAGGACGGGGGGTTGCTGTGTTTAACCTCCCATGTGAAATTTATTTTCCCGTGAAATCATTTCCTTGGGGGGGGGGGGGAGAGGAGAGAGGGAAGGAGAGAAGGAGAGAGAGAGGAGGGAGGAGGAGGAGAAGGGGAGCGAGGGAGAGGGGGAAGAAGAGGGGGAGAAGAAAAGGGAGAGAAAAAGAATAAAATTTAAAAAAAGTTTTATTTTTCAAGGGGTAACAGGGTAAAATTAAAAAAAGGCAAAATCAATCCCCCCCCCAAAACAACAACAACAAAAAAAACAACCCCCCCCAAAAAACCCCCAAAACAAACCAAAAACCCCCGGGGAAAACCACTTAAAAACCCCCAAAAAAAAAAAACAAAAACAAAGACAAAAACCCAACAAAACAAAAAAAAAGAAAAACAAAACCCCTCACCAAAAAATAAATGTTTTCCTATGATTTTTACAAAAGGTGTAGGATACATTAACAAAGGCATATCCCCCTGGATAAATTGATAATTATCTAAACAAAAAGAGATATTTCAACAAAAAAAATAATCCCTAAATGACCCAAACTTTAAATGTCTAGTAAAATACACGGGTTATAATTAAATAAATCAAATAGATTAGAATTGAGAGAAAACAGCAGAGAAAGAAAGGGGGGGGAACCCAAACAAAAAATCAAAAAAATCAAAATATTTTCACAAATTTTTTACTTTTAAAAAAAAATTTTTAAAGAAAAAGAAAAACAACAAACAAAAAAACTAACAGAAAAAAAATATTTAAAAAAAAAAACTTTGAAGAGAGAGAGAGGGAGGAAGAGGGGAGAAGGGAGAGAGACGGAGAGGGAGGGGAGAGAGGAGAGAGGAGGGGGGAGGAGAGGAAAAAGGGGAGATTTCGAAAGCCCAGAAGAAGTTTTAAATCTTTATTTATGAGGAGGGAAACATAAACAAGGGGCTTTCACATTGTCTCTTCGATTGAAGAAGGGTTCTAAAATGATGAAAAAAATACGCTCGAGAATTTTCGTGGATGTGCTTGCAAAATCTTGCATAATGTGTAAACAAAGTTTTAAAAAAAATGGGAAAAGAAGAACAATAAAACAAGAAAAAAAAAGCGGAGAGAGAGAGGGGAGAGGGGAGAGAGAGGAGAGAGGGGGGAGAGAGAGGAAAGGGGGGGGAGAGATGGGGGAAGAAGGGGGGAGGAAAGGTAATGGGGGTTTGAGGGGAGGGGATGGGGGGGGGTAAAAAAGATGGGGTTTGACATTGTGGGGGGGTCTTTTTTATTGTAAAGGAGGATTTTCAAACACGATTAGCCACCACAAAAAGGACATTCTCTAACGGATGTCTTACATGCATGCATGTCCGGTTTGTGGACCCCCCCAAAAAAAAAAAAAACCATACACAAAAACATACACGCACGCCCCCCCGCAAAACCCCACAGAGGCGACGGGAGTTTTTCATTATGGCAAAAATCAACCAGGGAGGGAGGAAGAGAGAGAGAAGGGAGAAGGGGGAGGGGAAGAGGGGGGGGGAGGAAGAGAGGAGAGAGGGACGGGGGGGACGGACGGACGGACGGACGGACGGGCGGGCAGAAGACGGGGCAGAAAACCCGACAGAAAGACAGACAGGGAAAAAGACATTTGGTCCCGCTCTCCCCCAATTCCCGAAAGGGCCCAATTTCAGCATCTTGTGGATGGAAGGAGGCAGAGTGGAGGTTCTGTTCCCTTCTGTAGATCAGATTGTGGTTTTTTTAAAGGGCCCAAAGGGGGGGAGGGGGGGGGGTGGTGCTGCCCGGGGGGTGGGTTTCGTTGTGAGTGCGTTTCGTGGGTGTGGGTTGGTGTTGGGGGTTGTGTGTGTGCGTGTTGGTTTTTTGGGTCGTGTTTTTGGTGTTTTTGGTTTTTGTGTTGTGTTGTGTTGTGTTTTTTGTGGGGACGTTTGGGAAAATTTTTTATGGGTTTTGATTGGTGGCCCGGAGGTAATGGTCCAGTCTTGCGAGCCCCAAAGGCCTGGGTTTGTGTCTTGTTAAAAGGGAGTCTTATTTTTTTTAAACTCCGTCTAACCTTCCCCTGTTCCGTGTCCCGAGGACCGTGGGGGCACCCCCTGAATATTTTGCAACCAGCTTCCCGCACTCCCCACGGTCCCCCGCCCTCCTTGCGATCGCTCCCCCCAAGGGCCCCCTCCCTTTATTTCTTTTCATTGTTTTCTTCTCTGCCTCTTCGTCTCCCTCCCCTTTGTTCCCGTAGGAATCTTGGCCATCCAGATGTTTTTTTTGGGGGTGGGGCTGCTTGTACCACTTAAGCTTTCGTTTTTTCTCTCAAGTTAGGAAGCTGTTAGGGGCCGATGGCATTTTTTTTTTTTGGTTTTTACTTCCTATTAGTGAACGTGATTGTTTTTTTTTTAAGATTCCCAAAACATTAAAGACATAAGTGGGGGTCTGGGTGAGAGTTTTTTGGATGAGAAAGTCCATGTGAGGGGGGTTTTGAGCTACAGCTGCAAAAATATTGAAAAAAAAAAGGGAAAAGAGGTGATGAATGGCAACGTCCCGTTGAAACAATACAAAAGCAATCAAAATAAAACCATTTCAAGGGGAAGGGGGGGGGTTTGTGGGGGTGGGAGAGATTTGGGGATAGGCTAAAATGGGGCATTTAATTATTTGGTAATGGGTTCTTCAGTCAGACAAAAAAAAAGCAAGGCAAGGCAAGAGAAAAGGGAAAAGGGATCCCAACCCAACCCAACCCACTATGTTTCCATCTTACAAACAGCAGAGCTCTTTGTAGAAGACTAGGATGGGGAATGTTTATGATGATGGCACCAGTCAACAGCCCTTTAATCAGATCCCTCGGCACTTAGCTCGGACCAAGAACGCCGGAGGATTAGACATAGCACCCCCTTTCTTTTACAATATACGGCACGCGCACGCGCGCACACGCCCCACACCACACCCCCCCACCACCAACACAACACGATGCACCTAAACCAACACACACACACACTCCAACTCCCGTAATGTTATGCCCATGTAAAAAGTGAAGACGCTAACTTTATTGTGATACAGATCCCGTGACTGAAGTGTTCAAAGGGGAGGGAAAATCGGGATGAAGGGGGGGTGGGGAGGGAAGAAAGGGATAACATGTCTCGTAAGGGGAAAGCAAAAAGCCATTGAAAACTGGAAGGATCAAAATTTCCCGTTGTCAGGTTTAGGAAATTTCACCCCACCCAAAAAAAAAAACCCAAAAAAAAAAAAACAACCACGAAAAGAAAACAAACAAAAAAAAACCAACAAAAAACAAAAAGGATGAGAAATAACATGTTTTTTAATTATGGTACACAAATTGGCAACAGAAACAGATCAACGGTTTCAGATGGGTTCAAGACTTTGAAATCCCCCCCCCCCCACATCCCCAAAAAATTAGCTAGAAATAACATTTCAGTTAAATTTCAAAAAAATTTCCCAATCAAAAGTTAATTACAAGGGATAGAATTTCAAAATTTTTAAATGAAATTTGGACGAGGAAAAAGAATTTTTTTATTGAAAAATTGCAGGGGGCGGGGGAAATTTCATAATTTGTACAAAAAAAAAAAAATTTTTTTACTTAAATTTTTAAAAAAAAAAAATCTGCAGTACAAAAAAACCCGTACTAATCCTTAAAAAGTCCCCGGGGATAAATTTCATGTGGGGGCCAAAGAACTGATCGGGACAATGGAAGTGTTTTGTTTGCGACAAATCGGTACAGGGAAGATAGAGACGGAAAGCAATGGTAGTCGGGTCAGTTGCGGGGCAGACAGGCGGCAGGGTTTTAATCAGTGAGGGGTGTGTATATGGTCATGCGGGTTTGGGGGGGCGATCCGACTGATCTGGTCATTTTTTGCAGTTTATAGCTGATAGGGTTGAAGGTCAGGCCCGGGCTGTCCGCGAATGGGTTAGTTAGAGTGATGGGATTTAGGGGAGGATTTTGGGTTTGTGTAGAGGGGGGGTGTGAGGGGGGTGGGGGGGGAAATCCCAAAACATTAAAAGGGAGTTTTTTTGGGGACTTTGTAGCTCGATTTGGTTGGTGTGTATGTGTGTGTGGTGCGTGGGCGCCGCCGGGGTTTTGGTTGTGTGAGTATTTTGTATGTGTGCGTATTTGTCTGCCTGCTTTTTTGGGGTGTATGCGTGTGGGCTTTCCGCATAGCGTGCTAAATAACGTGCAATACCTTGGGGGTTAGGTGGCTTTTGCCCTCACTGGGCTTCAAGCCGGTGTAGAAATGAATTCACGATGGGTAACAGGATCACAGCGTACAAAAACTGAAGGCATAGTTTTTAAAACCATTACAGTACAAGGACTCTGCCACCCCCTCCCCCCCAACTTGGCGGCGACACATAGCCGCATTCCACTTCCCGCAGAACTGGACCTGTCCCCGGCTACTGATGCGGAGAAAGTTGTTATCATGGTGTCCCCTCCTTTATGCTTCAACCTGTGGGAGGGGGGGAGGGTGGTAGATAGGGCGAGATGAGAGGTGTGTGTGTGGGGTGTGTGTTGTGTTGTGTGTGTGTGTGTGGTGTGTGGGTTTTGTGTTGTGTGTGTGTGTGTGTTTTGGGGAAGGGGGATTTTGGGGGTGTGATGGTTTTGTGGTGTTTGTGTGGTGCTTGTGTGTGGTGTGTGTGTGTGTGTGTGTGGTAATGGGGGGAAAAGGGAGGGAGGCGTGGATGACAGACCAACCCCGGAAAAAGTGGGGGAAATATGTTTGCAGAACGTGGCGAGAATTAGGCCCCTGTAGCGTAAACATCCTGTAAATCACGGTGAATCACCGGCGGGGGTTGTGACCCCATCTCGCTTTCTCTGTCCGGCCCTTGCCGCGTCCAGGGCAGGGGACATTTTTCCCTATGCCTGCTGCCTGCTGCCCCCCCTTCCCTCCCTTCAATTCAGCTCATACAGTACACAAAAAAAACCCTTAAAAGCCTATCAAATTTTCTCCAGATGCTTGATGGAGTTTTTTTGGTCTTTCTTTTCCCAATAGCTCGGGGGGTGGGCAGGAAGTACCCAGTGGTTAAAACCCTTTCGCTTGTGATTTAGGCCGGGCTGAGCCAAATTTTCCACCCGGGGACCCATTGAGGGGATTTCCTTCTGGAACTTAAATCAGTGGGCCCACTCCCCCGCTCCCGTGAGTCCTTTGGTGAGACGATAAAACGAAAGTTCCGTGGCGATTCACACAGAACTCTTGTTACTAAACAGTATCTGTTCCAATTTTGGAAAAAGTAGGCCTAGTCCTTGTGTGGTTTGGGAAGGTGAAAAATTTACCAAACCGCATGCCAGAGGTGTTGTTTCAGAATCATCCCTGAAAAGTCGGAATGCAGCTGCCTTCATGGGGGAAAGGGTTTTCATGCGCTAAGTTTACCTTAATTTTTTTAAAATCCCTTTCTTATACTTAGCGGAGGGAAGAAAAACCCCAAAAAAAAAAAGGTGCTTGTTATTCCCCGGATGTTTCTTGCTTGCTCTGTTTCCTAGTTGTTATGATGCTTGAGCAAAAACCATAATAATGATGATATTATTTAATGTGCCGCAGGACCATGAAAACAACACCACAAACACACACACACACACACCCCCACACACCACACACCCCCACACAAAAACCCCCACCCCAAACACTAAATATACGTCACACACCAGGGAAAAGAAAAAATAAAATTATACTGCACAAAACACGCCACCCCAAATTCTCTGCCCCCCACATACAGCCCACACACGCACACATGGTGACAACGAGTAAAAAAAAAAAAGCTCATTAAGTGAACAGCTTTAAAACGATTTTTACACCCCCCCTCCCCCGAAAATAACAACAGCAAAAAACAAGCGCCCTACACATTTGGGCACTTGGTAAATTGTCTTTTGGAGAGAATAACTCGTACGTAGAAATTGACTCAATTTCAAAATTTTTGCAGGAAAAATCTTGTGACCGTTTTTTACACTTTTCAACAGAAATCTAAAAATCAAAAAAATAGGGGCTATATACGTCTTTTTTTGGTTTTTGTTGTTGTTTTTGTTACTGTGGTGTTTGGGGAGGTGGTTTTTGGTTTTTGGTTGTGGTTGGTGTGGGGAAGGGTGGTGGTGGTTTTTTGGTGGTGTTTTGTTGTTGTTTTTGGTGGTGGTGATGGTGTGTGTTTGGGCCCTTGTTTTTTTTTTCGGTTTGGGGGTTTGGGGGTGTGGGTTTGTTTTTTCTTTCCCTTTTAAAAAAAGGAAAAAAAAAAAAAAAAACTCCCAGATTTAAAAAAAAAAACAAAAGCAGAAATTTTTTCCCTTTTTTTTTTAAAAATTTTTTTTTTTCAACAAAAAAAAAAGGGGGAAAAACAAAAAGGGAAAAGGGGCCCCCCAAAAAAAGTGTTGGGGGTTTGGGTTTTTGGGGTTTGGGTGTGGCCTTTTTTTGTTGGGTTTCCTGTGTTTTGGTTTGTGTTTCCCCGGTTTTTGGTTTCTCTTTTTTTTAGCATTTTT
>JASPKP010008579.1:2500-10000 GCA_030674155.1 Stramonita haemastoma | reverse complement strand
TGGACTCTTCTTCAGCGATAAGGCAAGTTCACACAGCATCACACAGTTACTTAAAATACTGTCCAGAGAGTTCTCACGTGTGATGGGAAGACACTGTTTTAAAACGGGACAGTTAAAAAGAATATGACTGACTGAAATCATGAGGTCCGATGCCAGTGGAGTCTTACTTCTGTTTGAATGAAAATGAAACTAGCTGTTTGAATGTGTGTGTGTGTGTGTGTGTGTGTGTGTGTGTGTGTGTGTGTGTGTGTGTGTGTGTGTGTGTGTGTGTGTGTGTGTGCGCGTGTGTGTGTGTGTGTGTGTGTAGGTGTACGGGTGTGTGGGTGTGTGGGTGTATGTGCATATGTGAGTATGGCTTTTGAGTAGATTTTTAAAATATTTTTTTATATTTTTATTTATTTATTATTTTTTATTTTTTATTTTTTATTTTTTTCTCTTTTGGTTGTTGTTACAGTAGTTGCTTGTATTATTCAAGTTGTTGAAATCATGTTAGCAAATTAATGTTGGTGAAATGTTTGTTGTTGTTGTTTTATTTGTTTGTTTGCTTTTTCCCTTTTTCTTTCTTTTGTTGGCTTTATTGTTTGCTAGGGATTTTCTGCTTTGTTTTTTGTTGGCTTTTTGTTTTGTTTTGGATTTGATTTTTGCTATTGTTTTGATTTTTTTCTTTTCTTTTCTTTAGATAGATGGCTTGATGGAAAAAAGCAGATTGCTGCTTACTCAATGTACCATCTGGAAATAAAAATTTGATTGATTGATTGATTGATTGACACACATTCTGTTTCTTCTTATTTATTTATTTACTTTGTTTTGAGTTAGTGAAAAAAGCAGTGATGTCATTTTCTTTTTACATCCAGTCTCAGTGTGTAGGCCGTTATGTAGAGTTTGAAAGCATTCTCACCAGCACACAAAAAACTATTCTTCTGAAAAGCAGAGCAGGTTTTAACGTGTGCGCTAGCGGTTTTGCATGCAGTCATGCACGGGACTTAGGTTTATAGTCTCATCAGAAAGACTTTTGCGGGGAGTTAATTTGCCCCTGTGTGTGAGTGCGCGCGTGGGCATATGTGTGTGTATGTGTCTGTGCGTGCGTGTGTACGTGTTTGTGTGTGTGTATTTGTGTGTATGTATGTGTGTATATGTGTATGAGAGAGAGAGAGAGAGAGAGAGAGAGTGTGTGTGTGTGTGTGTGTGTGTGTGTGTGTGTGTGTGTGTGTGTGTGTGTGTGTGTGTGTGTGCGCGTGTGTGTGAGTGTGTATATGTTACGATATGTGTGTTTGCGTGCGTGCGTGCGTGCGTGTGTGTGCTTTTGTGTGTGTATGTGAATGTATCACTCAGAATTATTCCTCTGAAGTCTTTTTTGCAGATATCATACACAATCCTGCCCATCACCCTGGATACCACAGTGAATTGACAATCTTCTTCAGAAAGTGCAACGAACCTTGATCACCACACATAGCTTAACACTTAAACAAAAACACAGATTTCATTAACGGTTATAATATCGTCATACACAAACACACATGCTGAATGTTCATGGGAAGAAGAAAAAAAAACAACCTAACCACCTTCCTTTTTGAGAGAGAGAGAGAGAGAGAGAGAGAGAGAGAGAGAGAGAGAGAGAGAGAGAGGAGAGAGAGAGAGAGAGAGAGAGAGAGAGAGAGAGAGAGAGACACACACACACACACACACACACACACACACACACAAGATTCAACTTGAAAGTATTTTCTCCACTACTTTTTCCTCCATCAACTTTGAAGTATGTGAACAAGTCTGACGGATGAAATAATAATCAAAGACGCTTGTATGGCTACAGAGACTCTTTTATGGGTCAACACGAGTCAACATCAGCGGACGGCACTCCTCGGGCTCAGAATCCTTATCAACGTACGATGGAGCCGTCACCACGTCAGGAGAGAGGAGGCAACTTCCTTGCTGCGGTGAGCGATGCCCCTGCCAGGGGTTCCGTGCAGTCCACGAGAAGTTCAAGTTCAGATTACAGTGATGACCAGGCTATTGTGGTTACCTTGGAGACAATTTGCTCAGTCGCTGAAACTCTGGAGCCTACTGTTACAACATCTTCAAGTGATGCAGAGACTCCAGGAGCTACTGTTGGTACATCTCCTGTTGATGCCCCAAGTCCAGGAGCTACTGTTGGTACATCTCCTGTTGATGCCCCAAGTCCAGGAGCTACTGTTGGTACATCTCCTGTTGATGCCCCAAGTCCAGGAGCTACTGTCCGTACATCTCCTGTTGATGCCCCAAGTCCAGGAGCTACTGTCCGTACATCTCCTGTTGATGCCCCAAGTCCAGGAGCTACTGTCCGTACATCTCCTGTTGATGCCCCAAGTCCAGGAGCTACTGTTCAGGCATTTCCCAGTGATATCAGGCCTCCCAGCATCGGCCTCTCTGCAGCTAGTGCAGACCAAGGTGGAGGGCTGATGCCTCATGACGTCCCTAGAGCCGCACCATCAGAACCCAGGGAAGACACGTCTTTGATTTCATTTGACTTGATCTCGGATCAGGAGAAACATGTGGCGATTCAACAAATGCCTGACAGACCCCACTTTTTTGATGGGACTCCGCGAGGACAAGCTGGAGCCACGGACAGCGAGTCAGAAGAGGAGTACAGCTCGGGTGGAGTGTCAGTGAAGAATCTTGTTGATCACTTTGATCGTCAGAGCACCAGTCACAGTCTCCAAACACAGTCGAGTAGCCCTTTCAGTTTCTGCAGTGAGTTTGACTGTTTACCTCCTGAATCCCAGTTCCTTTCAGCTGTATCAGACTTGACGACGGCTGCAACTGCAGGCAATGCCGAGGATGCAGAAAGTGGGAAAGGCACTCTGAAATTCACAGGACGAAATGAAGAGATGGACGTCCCGAAACAGGGCGCGGTAGAAATGACTGAGAGGCAAAACCAGGCTCAGGAGATACAGCAGAACATCAGACCTGCTCACCTGCCCGTCAGCTCTGACCCCCAGCCGCCACCACCTTCCATGTTCACCACGTCGCCAAGCCAGGCCGCTGAGGATGGCTCAAGTCAGCAGTGGTGTCAGCGACAGAGTCCAGGAGAAGGCTCCCCCAGCAGGACAGCTGCAAACCGCTCCAGCTCTGCTGACCAAGGAGATCCCTGGTGGTATCAGCAGTCAACGGGTTTGCTATCGCCAACAACGGTCAAACAGCCGCAGAAAACACAGCTGCCACCACCATCAGTCTTTGACCCAGAAAGGAGCTATAATATTAGAAGATTCAGTTCAGGTACGTTTAGGCCCATACCTCAGCAACCTAGTCCAGTGAGATTTAGGCAAGGTGTTTTTCAGCCACTGTCGGCTTACCCCTCACATCAGCAGCCACCTCAAAACATCCCTTACCCGTTTCCAACCATGCAGCAGCAGCAGCAACAACAATACCACCAGTATCACCAGCAGCAGCAACAATACCACCAGTACCTGCAGCAGCAGCAGCAGCAGCAGCAGCACCAATATTCTGCGGCACCTCAGCAACAATTTCCCTCTCCATCACAACCCTATGGAAAACAAGCGACCGCAGGGCATCAGCCACCAAACCCGTACTCCCTTCCCTATTCCCAACATACGCAAATGCCGGGCCCATGCCCATGCCCATGCCCCACCACCACCACCACCAACAACAACAACAACAAGACCGGCAAGACATGCCCAGTTGCCCACGGTCACCGCCACCAGCCTATGGGGAGCACTACCCGCAGGGAAGCAACGCCGCCCGTGCAGGTGTGCTGCCTTCAGCGCAGATGACCAGAGCAGAGTCCGGCATCAGGGCTGCACCCCCTGTGGCCTGTGCTGTCCCCGTGAAGAAAGAGGCTCCCGCTGTCCCCGTGAAGAAAGGGGCTCCCGCTGTCCCCGTGAAGAAAGGGGCCCCCGCTTTACCCGTAAAAGCTTCAGTCAGCCGTGTCCCGCAGAAGCCGTCTGCAGGTCAGGGGAGCCAACCCACCCCAGCAAAGGGACAGCAGCAGCAGCAGCAGCAGCAGGCCATCAGCAGTGAGTACTCAGTGCAGTCTGATAATAAGCTACAGACAAAGGTCATTGCATAATTATCATCACATCCTAAATATAGACAGTCAAAATAAGTGCAGCAACGAAGAAAATTACTCGGATAATGAACAACTGAAACACATTGCAGGCAATCAATAAAAACAGCTAATAGTCTCCACAAAGTGTAATTTCCCTCATCCAGAATCAATACGTTACACACCTTGAAAAACCCGCTCTGGGTGACCGTGCAGTCATACTGTGCTGTGTTGTTTAATGCTTGGGTGTTTGGTTTGAAGAAATTGCTAACACCTGTAAAAAGAATGACTCTTGGGCTCGGCTGAGGTATCAGAACCCTACCTTGCATTATGTCAGTTTATCTGAGCAGAATCATTGTGCAACAGCTTACCATTCTCATACCTCTTGTTCAAGGAAAAGACACGATAGAACAGTAGATCATATTCAGAAAAAGAAAGTAAGAAAACAAAACCAAAAAGCTTCAGATCTCTATTCGATCAAGACAAAACAAAACAAAACAAACTTCCAGCTACCATCCGCGCAGTTTATTTCAGTTTATCTAAGAGAGGTCAAAGTGAGTGGACTATACCAGATATAAATGCTTTATGATGTCATGTCTTCTGGCAACTATTTTCGTAAACTGTTGTTACCCACTACAGTTATGAAACTGTATACGCATCCTCGTTCCGTCCATACTAAAGGTGTCCCATAATCTGTGCGGTCGTTGGGGAGTGAGGTGTCAGAGATCTCAGCTTCTCCAAGGGCCAGGTGCTTTTCCTTTCCTGACTCTAAAGAAGGCAAGTACCCATTATCAGCAAGGTAAACTGGGGAAGCTGTACTGAAGCCACGGTGCACAGTCACCCATCTACTTGGTAACCACGCTCGATGCTGCTTAACTTTAGCTTGGGGGGAAGCAAGTGCTCTGATCACTGAGCTATCTCGTCCCTTTCCCCCCGTTCCTACTACCAGCCCTAAATGATCATTTCCTCTAAAGATGGATGAATAGATATTAATAATGTGTGCACAAAATGTCCATGGGCTCTATAGTAGACTTCCATTTGTGGTCTTAGTACACACACACGCACGCACGCCTACAGACACACAAACCCTCACACATACCGTAATTCAATTCAACTGAACTGTCTCCATCGCCACTGTTGTCGGTAAGAGCTCCACACAATGCCACCAGGGTTCACCATCTCTCTCTCTCTCTCTCTCTCTCTCTCTCCAAGTTCTACCAGCTCCTATAGTACCCCAAGACCACTGATGTGAGTTGACTACGGAGTGATGCTGTGTCATAAACATCAATGCTAGTACTATATCAACGCATTAAGCAATTGTATCAAGGCAGCCATATTTGATGTCCCATCTCTGCACAAACCTCGGGAACTCGACACAGCCAGACGGTTTAGAACGTGACCTCTATAAAGAGGTTGCATAAATTACATTTCACCATAAAGGCGAAGTGTGTGCAACGGAGCGTTTGCGACCACTACCCAAGGAAACAGAGCATCGACAATTCACAGGTGTGTCTCTAAATAGAAGCACGACACTGCGATTGCGCACTCTGATCACATGGGAGATAATCTACTTGCCACCCTATCACACAATGATTTTCGCTTCAATAGACTTCAGTCAAGGTACTTAAGTCGGAATGCGGCTACCTTAATGGTCGGCAAAAACGGTCATAATCATACGCAAAAATGTTACCATTGGTGAACTTCGAAACTCTAGCCAAGGATCTGATTCATTTTCTGTCGATAACAAAATCTTAAAAATAATTCTGTGACAGGTTCAGAAATACACACTGTGTATGTATTTGTGCTGCGTGTTGTATGTGCATGCATTTTTCCTTATGTTTTTTTGTGCTAGTCAAACTTTTTCATGTTCATATGTAACCTATTTAAATTGATTTGATTGTACAGCGTGGTGGGCCCATGTTTTTGGGAATTCGCGCTATATAAGCCTCATATTATTATTATTATTATTATTATTATTATTATTATTATTATTATTATTATTATTATTATTATTATTATTATTATTATTATCATGATGTTTATGTATTGTACATACATGCACGTTCAATTTAAGAAACACTTTTTTTTAAAGGTGCCTGTGCATAATATACTTGCGTTGATTCCACCTGTCTGTCTGATCCTGACTGAAATTTGACTGTCTGTTGACAACAACTCTCTCTCTCTCTCTCTCTCTCTCTCTCTCTCTCTCTCTCTCTCTCTCTCTCTCTCTCTCTCTCTCTCTTCGAAGTCCTTCGGATGAGACTTTAAACCGAGGCCCCGTGTGCGAACGCACGCAGAACATCTTGCGCACACGTTAAAATCCTGTTTCGCTTTTCGTAAGAGTAGGCCATCGTGTGCCTGTGGGAACAGATGACATGATTTACAAAACTGCATACACACGGGGACCGGATGAAAAAAAGCATATGATTGCTTATTCTGTTATCCTCGATATAAAAGAATAAATAAATATAAAAGAATAAATAAATAAATCTCTCTCTCTCTCTTTGTCTGAGCCAGAAGCTGACAGCAGACGCCAGGAAACAACTACTAGGAAGCCTACGATGCAAGCGCCGCCACAGCAGCAGCAGCAGCAGCAGCAGAAGCAGCAACAGCAGCAGCAGAAGCAGCCACCTGCAGATGACTACAGCAAAACTTTACAGGTGTCTGGGGGCGACTCGGCTCGTGACGAGGAGCTGATGAGACTGTACTTTGAAAGCCGCCGGTCCGGAGGGGGCCCCATCCAGAAGCTGGAGGTGATAGGCGATAGCGGTGTGACTCTTATCACTTTCCAGGACCAGGCAGGTAAGAAAGCAGCAATGTTAAGCCTTGTTATTTTTCATAACTATATTCCTAGCTTCCTAATTCCAATACATTATTTTCGAAAGCAATGTTAAGCCTTGTTATTTTCCATAACTATATTCCTAGCTTCCTAGTTCCAATACATTATTTTCGAAAGCAATGTCAAGCCTTGTCATTTTCCATAACTAAAATTCCAAACTCCAGCTTCCTAATCCCAATATTTTTTATTTTCTCGAAGACAGAGAACTTCATGCAGGTTACGAGCCACACGTAAAAACAGTCAACATGTAAATCATAATATCACGAGAAAAAAATACCACAACATAGTATTCAATCATCACCTTGCATGCATCATAATATAAAAAGCACCCGCAACTCAGCACTACCCACAAATCAGCAATATATGGTGTGCAAGTGGCAGTTGTGTAGTGTGTTCACGATGTACACTTGTGTTTTCCCCCCACAAAAGAAGAGGCGGTGGTGAACATGTTACTAATAAATAACGTTTTTTTTAATGTTTCTGTCTGTATGAACTTTATTTTGGGGGTCATCAGTTGTATTTTATTATTTCTTCTATCACATTTTATCAGGGGAAACAACCCCTTTCATCAAAGCGGAACAAAGCCTGCTACTTCCTGTTTTATCAAGCACAACTACAT
>JASPKP010008578.1:10000-11392 GCA_030674155.1 Stramonita haemastoma | reverse complement strand
CAAGGCCAAGAGGGAGATTGCAAGGTGGTCAAGATGTTCAAGTTTTTTTTGTTGGTTTTTTGTTTGGTTGGGGTTTGTTTTTTTTTTTGGGGGGGGGGGGGTATTTTTATTTTCATGTTTATTTATTTATTTAGTTAGTTCAAGTTAACCCTGAGGTTCGGGTTCTTTTCCGGCCCTGCCCTTTCTTCCCAGTTTGATCAGAAAAAAAAAATCGAACTGAATATCAAAGTCCTTTGGCGAGAGTATAAACCGAGGCTGTGTCCAACCCATTCAAAATATCTTGGGCATACATTAAGAACCTATTCCGCCTTTCTAAACTGGGCCCCGTGGGATGACCACAAAAAAAAGTATGAACACAGGTGTCGTGTTAAGATACCATCCCTTAAGTTGAAATGCGGCTACCTAAATGGTAGGAAAAGGGGGAGGGTCACATGCACATGCACTTAAATCTCACCAGTGGTGAAACCTCAGAGCTGATCTAATAATAATAATAATAATAATAATAATAATAATAATAATAATAATAATAATAATAATAATACATGGAATTTTGTATAGCGCTATCTCTTGTAAAAACAAATCAAAGCGCTTGCATTTGACCTACAGAGCCACAGATCATGCTGCCACCAGGCGCAAAGATCAACGACGAACAACGATGATCAACTGTTGTTGTCTTGTCGCTGCTGTACACTGTTGTCCTGTTGCTGCTGTGCACTGTACCCGAGGAGCGAAAAAGAAATCACGACTGAGTGTTTTGTTGTGGGTTCCCCAGCTTAACACTCTGGGGGGGGGGTCACCCAGAACGTACACTCTGACTCACTCATCCCGCCTGAAAATCCCAGTGAGATTGAAATTGCACACTGAAATGCGAGTATGGTTTGTTTTCAAGTACCATCGCCAAGTAGGCAGTATACTCCCACTTCAGAGGATTTTCTCTCCTTTAAAGGAGAGTGCAGGTTGTTCTGTTAAGAGCTTGTCATGGCTGAAGGCAATCTCAACACAACATTTTACAACATAACAACATCTTAGTGTAGGCCTTGGCAAATTAGCTTGACATCAGTAACAGACACAGCTTTTGATGACCTGGGTCATCCGCTGAAAATGAGTCAGCGCAGCATGATTTAAAAGAAAGAAAGAAGAAAAAATCTACCGCAAAAACCAGCTTACATAGTTTTTTTCTTATTTATTTCATTCTTGTTTAAAATCACTGCTGTGAATGAGTCAGCATGATGAGAGAGAGAGAGAAGAGAGAGAGAGAGAGAGAGAGAGGAGAGAGAGAGAGAGAGAGAGAGAGAGAGAGAGAGAGAGAGAGAGAGAGAGAGAGAGAGAGAGAGGAGGAGGAGGAAGAAGAAGAAGAAGAAGAAGAAGAAGAAGAAGAAGAAGAAGAAGAAG
>JASPKP010008578.1:0-5000 GCA_030674155.1 Stramonita haemastoma | reverse complement strand
GTCAGTAAAGGTGAACATGAGGACTGCATAGATCTCATAATAGGGACAATAACAGGTTCAACACACAGGGGCTGACTCTTGTAGCAGCAGGAGTGGTGAATGGCCAAAGAAAGTTTCACCTAAGCTGGAATGTTTACAGGACTGCTTCGCAAGAGATGGTGCTTTCCACAATGTCTGTAATTTCCAGACCAGAAAACATATCCCTAAAGTATTTTCAGACACTGATCATGAACCAACAAGAAAAAAAATTGAGAAAGCCAGCAGACCAAAAGATGACACATGCTTTGCTGCATTTCAGGATATTGTTACCTACCTGGAAAACAATGTCACTGAATACATCACTGTTTGAGACCTTGTTAGAATGATGGAAGACACCCCAACCCACTATATGTAATCTGACAACAATGGCTCTGCGCATAGTGCAATCAACATGGAGAAAATTGCTTAGACATTTTGGTGACAGTATAGCAATCTCAGCTTCAGACGGAAAATCAGCTTATACGACTCTAAAGACAGCAGTCTCTGCCACCCTACTCAAGTTAGAAAGAACAGACAAAGGCTGACAGTGACTGTGAATCCATTTGCCTGATAAAAACAGCAGCTACTACTATGAGGTGTCATTATGTCCATATGTTGCAACAAAGATGAGTACATGACTCTAGCCAACTGTCTAAGAATTCACAGTGCAGTTTTTTGCCCTTGAGTCTTCAGGGATAAGTACAGAACTGAAAACCGCATCTATTTGTCAGTGCATTGTGTAGGCTACAAGACCAAAAGCATACACTGCTCCACTTCAAGTTCATTTGGCTGTACAGATGCACAAAACATTTGGATCCAGATTTTCCTTGAACACACTGAACAGACTTACATTCTGTTCTTCATACTTAATATACAGAAACTCTATCTCAATGCAGCTGTCAGCCAATGTGTGAGCCTTCCCCAAATCACAGAAGGAAAAACTCTTCAGTTTGTAACAGACAATGCAGACCACAACTCAGCTCATTTTAGATGGGGTGGCTCTTTTCATGGAATGGAAGCAAAAAAGAACAGGAGGGTATCCAGGGAAAAAAAGATGAACAACAGGGAATCCAGTGCACTTGAGAAATAAGGTATGTTAAATCTTGTGCATGTAAACAACCCCTCAACAACAAAAGAATTACTCCAAGTAAAAATATGATTATACAAGTGTACAGGCAGACAGAACTATGTGTGGCACGGTACTGCTAACAAAATCTCATTGGATAAATCAGCCTGAACTTTACATAAATAATTCTATTGTGACAAGAAGTATATTTTTTGGTAAGTGTGGTTATGAGACAGTCACATAATTATACAAATTCTGAGACTGTAAGGAGGCGAGTGAATAAATAGTGGTTTGTGGTATGAACTGCATTAATTCTTAATTACAAAGAGGCAGTGCAATCTGCAGTTCAAGCCTACGCTAATCCCTGTTGTAGTTCTTGATAAAGGTAAACTATAAAATTTTATTTTGTAAAATTTCAGAGTGAAAGTCAAGTTTACTGCAAATGCTTATGAAGAAAATAACCTTTTATAATTATCTACATTATCCAGATACATTATGTTAGGAATGTAAAAGAAAACAACAACGTTTCGTTGCAGATCTGACTGGAACACACTGGGTTCTTTGTGTTTCAAGAGCATTTCTGACATAGCTGCTGTTGATAATACTGCATATCTTGATACACCTTGAAAGATATCTTGGCCCCCGAAGTCTTCTCAACCACAGGGCATAGGTTGATGCAAGCACCTCATGATGGCGTGCACCCAGGGAAGTCAGGTGTTTTTCCTGTCCATGACTGCTATGAGTTCATACATCATGCATCTACTTTACTTTGATCTTCATCTCCAATCAAGTACAAAAGTTTGCAGTGATGTATGTGGTAACTTTCTATCAGTCACTGTACATGGAAGCCCAGGCAATTATAAATAGTGATCCCTCTGACAGTTTCATCAGATCTGTTGTCCTTCAGCTGGGATACTTCCACACTCAGATGAGTTTCCTAGGAACCACTGGACATGTACTGAAAGGGTATGAACATGTGTACACCTCAAATGCTATTTCTCATAATTATTATGAGTGGGAAGTCTTATTCCCGTGCTGTTCGAGCATACTTTCTCACGGATGCTACCTTCAACACCATCTTCACAGCTCCTGCATACTACATGCCATGGATCCTGGTTTACCATGATATCCCATCACCAGACTAAATCTAACACAGCATGATTCAGCCAGTGTGTGACTTCCATCTTAGTGTTAGTTTTTGAAGTATGATACAAGGTTGTACCACCAGCACAATTTCCTTTTCTGAAAATTCCATAAGAAAAACGCGACAACAGCCGAAATCCCCATCACTTCACCAAAGTGTATTACAGTCGCATACGTATACGCGCTCGCGCATGTGCGCACGTGCGCGCTCGCGTGTGTGTAAATTAAAATTTGTTAGCACCATTTGTGGTTGGTATTATGTTGAAGAATAGGTTGAATGCAAGCCTTTGATTTGTTTTCACAAGATGGGGGGAGGGATAACCTAGTGGTCAGAACACTGCACTCGCAATTTGACGTCCAGGGTTCGATTCCCGGTCGAGGGGATTTTTCCTCTGGAGTTAACATCAGTGCTAACTCCACTCTCCCCAAAAGTCCTTCGGATGAGACTATAAACCGAGGCCTGGGTGCGAACGCATGCAGAACATCTTGTGCACATGTTAAATCCTGTTCCGCTTTTCATAAGAGTAGGCCATTGTGTTCCTGTGGGAACAGATGACACGATTTACAAAAACTGCATACACACGGGGACTGAATGTAAAAAAAGCACATGACTGCTTATTCTATCATCCTCGATATAAAAGAATTTTTAAAAATTGTTTTAATATAGATCTAGCGCCATATAGATTCTATAATTATAATATCATTGATAAAATGATAATAAACAATACTCAAATCTCAAAGAAATAGTAGTCTTAATCAACAATCTTCTATTGTTTATATAATAGATTTGTCCCACCACTGTGCAGAAACAACTGTCACGGATACAGGCAAAACTAGGAGTTCGGCTTAGAATACGAGGTCTCTAAAAATTTAGGGGGTAGGGGTAGAAAACAAGCAATATCTTTTTTAAATTATTGTTGATTGCAACTGTTTTCTTGGTTTTTTATTTACTGAAGAGTCATACTAGTTTTCTATGATAAACATGTTTTATTAATTGTGTATGAAACACATACAAATGGTAAAAATATAAGCATTTTGTTCAAATCAGCGAAGAATATTAACTATTTTTGTCCCCAAAATGTACAAAATTGATGAATTTCCTGCCTAAATTTTGTTTTAAAAAACATCTATGACCTGTCAGTGATTGTATATAGTTGTTCTAAATGATTATTTTGTCAAAATCATAGTCACAATAGTAGTTTGTCATAATTTTTTTAGTCACAGGAATTCAGTGAGGGGGTACCTCATTTGAAGTGAAATATCTAATTCGTTGAACCATATATTCTTTTAGATTTTTGATATGTTATCTGTGGATGTCTGACGATACCGAATCAGTTGAGTTTGCTTTCGAAGCAGTTTGTTTAAGGTTCGGCCAAATTTGGGGCTTATTTGACTGGACTAATAGCTTTGACTCGGGTGCTTTTGTTTTACATCCTCGTTGTTGGGTTACTTCCCCTTTACAGCGATAATCGGCAGGGGTAGTAAGTAGGCTTACTAGAAAAACGAGCCGAGTTTGATCGGATTGCTATCATTACAAAGGATGAAGGGTGGTCTACAAACACTCATACAGCAACTCGTTGTGGTCTGTCTTCATAGGCCTATCATGATTTATAATTTGTTTCTTTTATATCGAGGATTTATTTATTTATTTATTTTATTTTAATCTTTTATATCGAGGATAACAGAATAAGCAATCATGTGCTTTTTTTCATCCGGTCCCCGTGTGTATGCAGTTTTGTAAATATTGTCATCTGTTCCCACCGGCACACGATGGCCTACTCTTACGAAAAGCGGAACAGATTTAACGTGTGCGCAAGATGTTCTGCGTGCGTTCGCACACGGGGCCTCGGTTTAAAGTCTCATCCGAAGGACTTGTGGGGAGAGTTGAGTCAGCACTGATGTTAACTCCAGGAGAAAAATCTCCTCGACCAGATTCGAACCCGGGTCTTCAAATTGCCAGCGCAGATGTTCTGACCACTAGGCTATCCGTCCAGAGAGAAGAGAGAGAGGGGGGGGGGGGGGGGGAAGGGTTGGTACACGCATAAGCACCACTGAAAAAATAACAGCCGCCCATGCAGAGATACTCCCTCCCCCCCCCCTCCCCCTTGTCCCCATCATTGCTGATTTTACGGAGAACAAAAAAACAGAGGTACGGAATGAGGGGGGGGGGGGGGGGGGGGGGGGGGGGGGGGGGGGGGGGGGGGGGGGGGGGGGGGGGGGGGGGGTAGATAAAGAAACAAAAGAAGAGCAAAGAAGTCTGGCTGAAAAGAACAAGACCAAACGACTGAGAAACAAAAACCATACAACACACACACACACACACACACACACACACACACACACACACACACACACACAACACACACACACACACACACACACACACACACACACACACATGTGCACGCTAACTAAACCAACCAAAAAGAAGTGGGGGGGGGGGGAGAGAGAGAGAGAGAGAGAGAGAGGAGAGAGAGGAGAGAAAAAGAGAGAGAGAGAGAGAGAGAATGGATAGAAATGTAGGTGGTTGACAGGTAAAAACAGGTAACACTGTGACAGACTGTCAGGAACAGTAAAACAGACATGAGAGGAGTCTCCTCCCTTGAGGCAGGGAGTACCCGGAAAATAAGTGTCACCCCTGCTTCACTTTGTGACCTCGTGTGTGTGTGTGTGTGTGTGTGTTGTGTGTGTGTGTGTTGTGTGTTGTGTGTGTGTGTGGTATGTGTGTGTGTGTGGTGTGTGTGTGTGTATTTTGTGTGTGTATGTGTGTGTG
>JASPKP010008577.1:2500-7500 GCA_030674155.1 Stramonita haemastoma | reverse complement strand
GATGAGGTTGAATGACTGAAAACATCAATCCACCACCATCTGTCATCAAAATAGTCCCATACAGCATAAGTTTGATAAAAGGGGGGAAAGAACAACAACAACAAACCCAACTCACACACACACACACACACACACATACACACACACACACACACACACACACACACACACACACACACACACACACACACACACACACACACACACACACACACACACACAACACACACACACAAAAGGGCGCAATAATTAAAGAGCAAACAGAGAATATGATGAGGCTAATGACTGAAAACATCAATCCACCACCATCTAGCATCAAAATAGTCTCATAAAACATAAGTTTTGATTAAAGGGGAGAAGACAAACAACAACAACAAAACCCACTCACACACACACACACACACACACACACACACACACACACACACACACACACACACACACACACACACACCTCTCACCACACACTCTCCTCTCCTTCTCTCTCTCTCTCTCTCTCTCTCTCTCTCTCTCTCTCTCTCTCTCTCTCTCTCTCTCTCTCTCTCTCTCTCTCTCTCTCTCTCTCTCTCTCTCTCTCTCCACATCCACACACACACACACACACACACACACACACACACACACACACACACACACACACACACACACACACACACACAACACACGCACACAGAGGGAGGGAGGAGGAGAAGGGGGAGAAGGAGAAGGGGATATAATTGGTTTATTATTTTTGGTGCATCAAGTGGATTAGAAGGTGAATTTTGAAGGTTGTCAATGATTGATGCTCTTTAATTGAATCGGGAAGGGAGTTCCACAGCACAGGGCCTGAGTATAGTAAACTAGATTTAAACAAGTCTATTCTTGGGATTGGGACACTTGGCTTTTCAATATTTCTGAAATGATTCATTGCGAACTTATCTCTTAAGGATGTGGGGACAGCTCCTGCCATTATCTTAAACATAAAAATGTCTTTGTTATATTTTAGTCTTTGTTGTAGGGGGAGAATATTTAACTGGGTATAATCCACTTCAAGTAAAGTTGTTTTCTTCAGGAGGATAAGTTTGAGAGCACGTTTATACAGACTTAGTAACGGTTTCATAGTGTTTGCACTGGCAGAATCCCATAGGGTTGAGGCATAGTCTATTGAGGATTGTATGTAAGCTTGGAAGAATAATTTCCTTGAATTGTGGTCAAGGAAATGTTTAATTTTAGTCAACTGGTATACTCTTTGGGACAAATATTTGCATAGATGAGATATGTGGTAGAACCAGCTGAGATTTTCATCGATTGTTACTCCTAGAACTTTGTGATGAGAGGTTTGTTCAATTGCTTCCTTTCTTATATGGATTGGAAACTGTTTATGAGGTAAATTTTGTCGCTTTTGTCTGGTGGTGATAAGCATGCATTTTGTTTTTTGGGGGTGAATAGACATATGGTTCAGTTCTGTCCATTTGACAAGATCATTGCAGCTTTGTTGTAATATGGTTGCAAGAGAGTCAATGTCGTTATGGCTTGTATGTATGGTTGTATCATCAGCAAATAGTTCACATTTAGATTTGATAAGTAGAGGAAGGTCATTTATGTATAAGGAAAAGAGAATAGGTCCTAGTATAGATCCCTGTGGTACTCCATAATGAATGGGTTTTAGATTGGATGTGGATGTAGTTGTTGAGACACACTGTTGTCTGTTTTTAAGATAAGAAGCAAGTAGTTCTAGACTATCTGATGATAGATTGTACAGTTCTAGCTTTCTGATGAGGAGTGTGTGGTCAATTGTATCAAATGCTTTTTTGAAATCTACAAATAATACTCCACAAAATTTGTTTTCATTAATGTTTGATAGCCAATTGTCTATGAGACTAGTCAGTGCAGTATGACATGAGTGATTTTGTCTGAATCCTGATTGATTAGGGTGAAGAAGGTCGTTAGTGTCTATATGACGGACTAAGTGTTTATTTATATGTTTTTCCAGGGGTTTTGAAAGGAGGGATAAAATAGAGATTGGCCTATAATTTGAGGGATCTGAAGTGTCACCAGATTTGTGGATGGGGATTACTTTAGCAGTTTTGAAGGCATTGGGGAAATAGTTCTTTTCAAGACATTGGTTATATACATATGTTTAGGGTGTCTGTGATAACTGGAGCTGACAGTTTCAGAATTCTGCTGTCTATTCCATCAAGACCTCGTGTCCTTGATTGTTTGAGGTGAATTAAATAATTATAGACCTCAAAAACTGAAATGAATGGTATGTGAAGTTTTGACGGAATATGCTTGTCTTGGCAGTATTGTCTTAATGTGTTGAGGTTATTGGATTTTGAATCATCATTGTTAACAACGTTAGTAGAGACGTTTATGAAATGATTGTTGAGTTGTTCAGCAGTAACATCTTTGATTACATTTGATTTGGAAGATGATTGTTTATTTGTTATTTGATTTATGGCCCTCCAAATAGTTTTTGAGTTTTGTTTGGAAGACAGTAAATCTTGGAAATATTTCTTTTTTTCTTGACGTTTCTGTGAGTTTATGGCGTTTCGTAATCTATTTGACTCTTCATGATATTTATGTTTTTTTAATAAATCTCTAAGATAACATGCTTCTTCTAGTTCTTTTGTAATCCAAGGCGGTTTGGGGACATGTTTGACCCTTATGGTTTTAAGTGGAGCATGTTTGTTGTAGATTTCAGTGAAGGTTTTTATCCAGAATTCAATGGCCCTGTCTGGATCAGTAATGTTTAATGTTTCTGAGAGCATAGAGTTACTTAGATCAAGAAGGAAAAGCTGTTCATTAAATTTTGCAAAAGAACGATATGTTATGGTTTTATGTCCAGGTTTGGGAATTTTTGTTCCTTTTTTTGACCATGTAGTACAGACTGGGTAGTGATCGCTGCAGTTATAGACAGGGACACATGTTTCTATGATGTTTTTGGGATTTGATACGTAGATGTGATCAATTATTGTGCTTGAATTTGGTGTGACTCTCGTGGGTAAACTAACTAGTTGGTGAAGGTTGAATGAATTAGTAATTTGCGTCCATATATTATTTACTTTTGTTAAATCAATATTAAAATCACCTAGTAGTATTACTTCCCTGGATTCTAATAGAACTACATTCATCATTTCGTCAAACTTGTCTATCCAATTTTTTCTTTCTGCTGGATTCCTATAGCAGAATCCCATTGCAATAGGTGGTGAACCTTTCATGGAGATTTCAAACCAGACAGATTCTACATCACAATGTTCAAGATGAATGAGACGCTTGAATGTTATAGATTCACTAATGTATATGATGATTCCTGTTTCTTTTTGCCTTTGTGGATCCTTTCGTATGATTTTATATCCTGGGATATATAAATCAGTGTCTACTATGTGTTTCGAGAGTCTTGATTCAGATAGCCCTAGTATGTGAAATGGTTTGCCATGGTTTCTAATAAGTGTTGATATGTCTTCAATTTTATTGACTGCATGATTTATATTTAAGTGACAAATTCGTAGGCCTTCCTTAGAGGGCCACGTGTTGTGTCTTGAATGCATCAGTTGTGTTGGTTTTTGCTGGAGATGTGATAATGTGTCCTAAGACAAGAAAAGGTGAAAATCAATTAGAGATGAATAGGAATAAAGGGTAGTGGGCACTCAATAGGGGTAAGGATGAAAGTAAGAAAAAAAGTGAAAAAACTAGACTGATTTTAGTTGCTCGATGTGATAATGTGTGTAAAAACTGGAAGGTGACAATCAATGAGAGATAAATAGGAATAAAGGGGAGTGGGCACTCAATAGGAGGAAGGATGAAATGTAGGAAAGAAAGGGGGAAAAAGAAAAAAGACTGCTTTCAAATTGCTCAGAAAAATACACCAACAGTGTATATAAATATAGATCTATAACCCAATCCAACCAACAACAATGTAATGTAGCAACAGGAAGGGTGAAAAATCTATTTTATATGGAATAAAGGGGATGTGAGTGGGGCACTCAATTAGGGGTATGATGTAATGTAAGAAGAAAAAAAAAATTTCAATAGTTACTCAGAGACACACAGACACAATCAAACTAACAACAATATAAGATGGCCAATATAAGAGACAAAAACAAACAAAACAAGACAAAAACAAAAAGAAAATGTATATGAGCTGTGGGTGGTCCAATAATACACACACTTCTGAAGGTGACTTATTCGTTTCACTGGTGATGTGGTGATAAATGTCACAAGATGTCGATTATCACGCACTCCACAGTTGGGTGAATCACCGATGCCCAATCACCAAGTTGAACACACTTTGTCCAGTGACTGTCAAGGTCCCTCAGCAACAATCAGGGAGAATTCCTCCTAGTGCTCACATTCACAATGAGAGAGAGAGAGAGAGAGAGAGAGAGAGAGAGAGAGAGAGAGAGAGAGAGAGAGAGAGAGAGAGAGAGAGAGAGACAGACAGACAGACAGACAGACAGACAGACAGACAGACAGACAATGATAGCGAGCGAGCGAGCGAACGAGCGAGCGAGAGCGAGAGCGAGAGAGAGAGAGAGAGAGACAGAGACAGAGAGACTGAGACACAGAGAGAGAGAGAGAGAGAGAGAGAGAGAGAGAGAGAGAGAGAGAGAGAGAGAGAGAGAGAGAGAGAGAGAGAGAGAGAGAGAGAGAAGAGAGAGAGAGAGAGAGAGAGAGAGAGAGAGAGAGAGAGAGAGAGAGAGAGAGAGAGAGAGAGAGAGGGAGTTTTTCTTCAGAAAAACTAAAAACAGAAAAACAAAGACAGGTCGTTAACCTTTCCTGATGAACTGTTCGTCTGCCCTTGTCCCGATCTTTCTTTCTTTGGTTTTTTTTTTCTTTCTTTTTCTTTGTTTTTCCAACATGCAACCGTGACACTGTTTTAAACACTGTCTTTGACTCCTCTATAGCGTGTAGTCGTGTGTTTGACTTTGATCACAACATAAATCAGGTGTTGTCGTTTATTTTAATCCATGTGGTCGGTTTTTGAGGGTTTTGTTTTTGTTTTTTGGTTGTCCCCTGTC
>JASPKP010008576.1:10000-11396 GCA_030674155.1 Stramonita haemastoma | reverse complement strand
GACAGACCATAAATGTTTCGGGGGGGTTTGGGGGGTAATTTTTTTCTCACAGAGACAGACAGACAGACAGACAGACAGACAGACGGACAGAGATGGAGCCTGAAAGATGCTGCACTATTTTTTTTTGTCAGAGAAAGGGGCGTTGCTCCGTTGCCCGGGCAGGTACAACACACACACACCACAACACACACACCAACACACACAAAACCCACACACACACACACACACACACACACACACACCACCACATCACAGTGTGTGTATGTATATGTATACATATGTATATATTATACTACATATTATTATAGAGGAGGAGAGAGAAGGTCATCAAGGCCATGATCATGATGTTTAATCTTTATTTCCAAGGGTTGAAGATGAGCATTCATTATACTTGTTATCCATTCGGCCCTTATATAGAGAGAGAAAGAGAGAGAGAGGGGGAGAGGAGGGGAGTGACGAACGGATAAAACCCATACGAACAGACAGACAGGCGGGCGGCTGGCAAGGCAGGGAGACAGGGAGACAGGCAAAAAAGACACAGACAGGCAAACTAAAAAGAGATATTTCTGAGTGACATTTTCGTGAGCTGAGGTGAAACGAATGTGTCAAGGGGGTGTGTCGGGGGAGAATGTGGGTTATGCTTCATATTTTGAATCCATGTGTCGACAGTTTTCTTCACCTCATTTTAACGATGGAATCGCATGCTGCATGCTGCGCACTATTGATGAGTTGTGTGACTCATTTGTAATGTCATACGTCATCTTGTTTGTATTGTTTTGTTGTTTTTTTTTGTTGTTGGGGTTTTTTTTTATTCTCCTTAGAACATGGAAGAAAGCATCCTTGCAAGATGAATTATTGAATGAATGACGGAGGTTCTTTTAGTGTTTGTTTTGTGTGTGTGGTGTGTGTGTGTGTGTTGCTATGGTGTATGTGTGTATGTGTGTGTGTATGTGTGTGTGTGTGTTTGTGTTTTGGTGTAGGTGTTGTGCGTGCGTGTATGCGTGTGTGGGTGAAAGAGGAAAGAGATAGAAAAAGCTCACAAACACGTGTTAGAACAGATAAAAATGCGTGCATGTGTGCCTTTTCTGTTTATAATGCTTATGCAAACCTAACAATGCCGCACCCAAAACTAGCCGCACCCAAAAGAATATTTAAGAGCGTTTTTGCGGATCATGTGAAGGATGTTGTGTGTCTCACTCCGTCTGGTTGAAAGACTAAGCTACTGTTGTCGTTAAGAAGAAACTTAAGACTTTAGCCACAGTACCCTGTGTACGTAAGATCAAAGCAGGCACCTCTGAACACCACCCAAGTGACCCAACAACAGCGCAGGGCCTGTTTTATCTGGTGACCTTACGGCTGTCTGACTTTGATTGCTTTCGGTGGACTTGGCACTGTA
>JASPKP010008576.1:0-2500 GCA_030674155.1 Stramonita haemastoma | reverse complement strand
TTCCCTACCATTGGACACTTTTGTCAGAGTCAGATTCATTGCCTCCAGAAAAGTGTTGAGTTCATGGCCATGAAGAAAGCACTCAGAGGGTTTGCTCAGCAGTGACAAGTCTTTGGCTGTATGTGTGAGTAGTCTGGAGAGATTTGTTGAGCTACGAGAAGGAATCATGGTCATTCCAATGCCCAAAGGGTAGTTTCGAGGTGTCCTTCCATTTAATGAACTCCGTTGTTTTACCTGTTGTACTCCATTATTATCTGTTTCATATCATGTTGGCAGTGTTTGCTTGCTCCCTCTGTCTTTCTAGCCTGGCTCTGTCCGTCTCTTTCTGTCTTTCTTTCTGTCTTTCTGTCTGTTTGTCTGTCTGTCTGTCTGTCTGTCTGTCTGTCTGTCTGTCTGTCTGTCTCTCTCTCTCTCTCTCTCTCTCTCTCTCTCTCTCTCTCTCTCTCTCTCTCTCTCTCTCTCTCTCTCTCTCTCTCTCTCTCTCTCTCTCTCTCTCTCTCTCACACACACACACACACACACACACACACACACACACACACACACACACACACACACACACACACTTATACACACACAGGTGATAGCAAAACTACACACGCGCACACACACGCGCACTTGAGTGGTTATTCCAATATCCTCGAAATAAAAGAATAAAACAAAAAATCACACACACACACACACACGCACGCACGCACGCACGCACGCACGCACGCACCCCGGTGTCTCCTTGCCCAAAGGGTCTCTTTTCTGTCCTGACCTTTTTTTCCAAATCCGCCTCTCTCTCTTAGGTCAAGTTTGAGGTAGCTGACCCTTCTGTTACCGATGGGTGACTTGATCATTTACTTTTTTTCTGAAGTTTTATATAACTACCACGGACGTCACACACAGAAAGTTGTTTTTATCCTAAGTGCTTGCTTACTTACTTTTATGGTGTATATTCCATCCCCCAAAAGTCGAGTTACATGTGACGTCATCGGCATTATCCAGTTTTGTTTCACGTCGAAAATGTATCTTTTTTTTTTCCTTTTCCACCGAAGAAATCTTATCATACATGAACTCTGTTGTTGTTCCTAAGCGATTGTCTGCTTTTTCTGTGGACAGGGCATAAAAAATGTAAATATATCCCCGAAAGCGGAATGCAGCATACTTAATGGTGGGTAAAATCAGTCGCATACGAAAAAATCTTACCATTGGTGAACCTTGGGGCACTAATGGAGGGAAGAAGAAAGATAAGTTGATATTGGTGGATCGGTGGTCTGGTGGATCGGTGGTCTAGGTGGTAACGCGCCTTGCCTAGAAAGCAAAAAGTCCGGGTCGGAGTGTGCGGTGGTTCGTACCCCCGTTTGGGCCCCAACATTTTTCCCCATCCATTAGACCCTGAGTGGTGGTCTGGGCGCTAGTCTTTCGGATGAGACGATAAACCGAGGTCCCGTGTGTAACACATCACTATTTAGCGCACGTAAAAGAACCCACGGCAACAAGGGGGTTGACCCTGGCAAGATTCTGTAGAAAAAAGCCACTCTGATAGGGAAACACAAACAGTTGCATGCATGCAGGTAAAAGAAAAAAAATGGGTAGGCGCTGCACTTGTGGCGACGCGCTCTCCCGGGGAGAGCAGCCCGAATTTCACGCAGAGAAATCTGCTGTGACATAAAGTGACACAAAATTCAAAAATATATTGCTGGTGACATCATGTGTAACCCAACATCAGGAGGACTGAACATAACGCTATTTGTCAGACCGGGGACTTTCAGACGTTATACAGCCACAGAGCGACGCAAACAAGTTGGGTACGAGAAAGATTTTTTTTATCAGGTGGTTGTTTGGAAGGGGGGGGGGGGGGGGTACGGGTACATACTTAGTAAAAGGAGAGAGTTTAGTTGTTTGACTAAAGTGCAGTGAGTGATTGAATGAAGAGAGGTGTGTCAAGCTTTGTCTGTGCCCTAAGAAATTATCAAAACTCACACTTACTAAAACAGTATCTGATACAAGGTTATAATGTGCGTAAATGTACTTGTGCGTGTGACTTGTACACGCCTGCATGCACGTTTGCACCCATGAACACATATGCACACTCGTGCGTGCGCGATTACACACACTCTCTGTCTCTGTCTCTGTCTCTGTCTCTGTCTCTGTCTCTCTGTCTCTGTCTCTGTCTCTGTCTCTCCTCTCTCTCTCTCTCTCTCTCTCTCTCTCCTCTCTCTCTCTCTCTCTCTCTCTCTGTGTATGTGTCTGTCTGTCTGTATATTTATAGACAGACTGACAGACAGACAGACAGACAGACAGACAGAGTGTGTGTGTGTGAGAGAGAGAAGAGAGAGAATGAATGATATGAATGAATAATCTTTATTTTTCAAGGGTTACAGAGTAAGCATTACATACTTTTTTTCATCCGGCCCTTGCCCAGAGAGAGAGAGAGAGAGAGAGAGAGAGAGAGGAGAGAGAGAGAGAGAGAGAGAGAGAGAGAGAGAGAGAGAGAGAGAGATGCAGGTATGTA
>JASPKP010008575.1:0-11397 GCA_030674155.1 Stramonita haemastoma | reverse complement strand
GCCCCCGCCCGCACGACGCACGCACGCACGCACACGCACCCCACACACCACACACCCCACCACACACAAACACACCACACAACACCAAAATTGAAAACTTCGCACACATCGCAGGCATTGTAATGACAAAAAAACAAAATGTTAGTGACACTGAAAAAGACAAATATCAATTAAATTAGTACTCTCTTATTTTAAGGGATAGTGACCAGTTTTAAAAAAAAAAAAAAAAAAAACATGCGCACACACATACACACACGTGCGTGCGTGCATTGTGCGTGCGTGCGCGCGAAAAATTAAACTTTTAAAAAACTTTTTTTGATTAAACAAATATCAAAGAAATAAATGCTTTGTCCTTAAAATCTTAAAACACGGTTTAAAATGATAAAACTAGCCTTTCCATGCTTCAACTTTTCCCCACCCCTTTTCTCCTGGCACTGAATTTCTAAATTCCCCCCCCCCCCCCCCGCCCCTTTTTCCCCTTTTTTTCCACCCCCCCCCCCCAAAAATTTTTTTCCCCCCCCCACCCCCCCTTTCCCCCTCCCTCCCTCCCTCCCCTTTTAATGTATTTTTTAACAGCAATTGAGGTGGGAATAAAAAAAAAAAACTATTTTTATTCGCTGAATTTTTTGACTTTGGTACTCTGTGGGTTTAGAGAGGGAGAAGTTCGAATACTTTGCGGTAGAGGAGACTATCTGTTACAATCTGTCTGGGTCTGGGTCTCACACAGATTTATAAAATCATTCGTTTCATTGCTCACAGCCCCCAATTTTGCCACATCTGGTTACAATCCCGTTCAGTAGGTTCTGTTTTTTAAAAGTCAGCCTTTTGACCAGCATGTCAAGGGGAAGGGAAAGAACAATTTGATAAAAAATCGAAAAAGTTCTGTAAAACTTTCACTTTCCTGAAAAACTACGGAGCTTTTTTAAAGGAAAAAGAGCAGAGTGGATTTTCTATTTTCCAAAATCTGTATTTGCATTAAAATTCAAAATTTTTTTTAAGCACACGCCAAACCCTTCACCATCAATGAAAAGATTTGGTAGAGCTCGGGTCTTTTCAAAAAACTTAACATGTCTTTAGTCTTTTTTTAAAAGTTTAAATCAAACAGTTTTGTTTGCACCCGCAGCAAAATTTCAACTGGTTGAGAATACATGCATGGGAAATTAGAGGGTCACAAACAAGTCTCAGAAAAATTTTTGGTTAAAGGTGTTAGTAAGCCATGCAGTATTGTGAAAAGGGGGAAAAAGAATGGGGAAGAAACCAGTGGGAGTTTTACTTTCATTAGACATTCCCTTTTGAAAAAGGGGCAAACTTGTGGCGTTCCGTCAGCCAGCACAACCACCCCCACATCAGATAATCTACAGTTTCCCGGGGGAGACAAGGGGGAGAAGCCCCCCTCTTGGAAGCAAAAGCAGACCGCCCCGGAACACCACGTACATCCCTCAGCCCGGAACACTATGGAGTTCCCCCCGGGTCAGACGCAAAGCCTGGGAAGGAAGTATGGAGGGCAAGCGTACCCATGCAGCGATCCAACCTCCCCCCCCCCCCCCCCCTTTCCCCTCCTGTGCGGGAAAGGCTCGAAGCAGAAAAAATGGGAAAAAAAATTTCAAAGCGAAAAATGAAACAAATACATAAAGGAATTCCGATGCCACAGGCATGCACATCCCCACCTTCTGAAAATTTTTGTGCAGAAACTCCTTTTTTTCTTCCCCTCTTTGTTCTGCTTTGTCTTTTTTCCCCGTCACCTTTTTTTTCATTTTTTTGTCTTTTGATCCATTTCCCCTTTTTCCGTTTTTTCCAGAAACGAAAGATACCATTTCCCCCGACGACGAAGTCAGATGTGCGGGGCCTGACCGTCAGGCGCTTAACAGCGCCATTCATTTTCGCTCCGTGACAGACAACTTTAGTGGCTGTCTGACCCTAAGAAAAGACAAAAACCCAAAAGCGAACAAAAAAAAGAATCAAAATGAAAGAAAGAATGGTCCCCCCGGTTGTATACTCACTATCAAACCATTTGGCCCCTACCCCTTTCACCTTTCCTCCCCCACCCCCCCCCCCTGCCTCCCCTTTCCCCACGTCTCCCCTCCCCCATACCCGGCACATGGACCATACTCATCATATCCCCAGTTTGCACCGGTATTTCAAAACAATACACGCTGTTTTTGTTGTTTTCACTGCACTCTTTGTTTGGGGGGTGTTGGTGCGTGTTTGTTTTTTACAATATCGTTGATGTGGTGATGGTGTGTTGTGTTTTTTTTAAAATCACTTTGATGATGGTGGGAGGTTTGGGGGGTTTTTACAACTCGTTGGTGTGGGGGATAGTAATAAAACCCCCTTTCGTTGGTTTTTGGGGGTTGGGGGGTGAAAAGTGTTTTTTTGTGGTTCTTTTTTCACCCCTTTTAACAGCGACTGATATTTGACCACGTGCCCCGGGGGGTTTGTGTGCGTTTTAGTTCAATTTAAGTCTATTCATTAGGTGTATTAGATTAAAAAGGATAAAAGTGCTAAAAACTAACCCAACAATTAAAACAAATTTGTATTAAAAGAAAGCCATACAGAAAAAATTCCAAAGAGAAAAAACTGATTATTATACAGGAATTTTTGTATTGTGAATAAAAAAAAGGCAATCAAAAAAGAATTGTTTAAAAGTTAAAGATGAGAAAAAAGGGCATGCACGTTTTGGGAGTATTGGTTTTCCAGGGGTCTAAAAAAAAACTTGTAACGTGAGGGCGCAATCACAAATTGCAGATATTTGCTGTTTTTACTCTGTAAAAACTTTTCTGGATGACAGCACTCAGACATGGGAATATGACCTCTAAAAAATTTTCCGCTACGGGGTAAATGTACACAACGAACGGTTTTCGGCCAAATCCCCAAAACCCACATCAAACGGCACAATTTCCCGGGGGGGGATAAAATTTTTGTCCACGACGCTGCGATTGGCAACTTTTGGCATGGAAGTAATTAATTACTGCCCCCCTCACACCCCACCGTACTTTGTGCCGCCGTCCCAGGACAGTGGGTAGACCAGCGTTTTGACGCCAGTCAGTACCCCAAGTTTTTTTCCATCCCTGCTCGACGCCCCCTTTTAACAGAGGGAGTATTTTATCATAAAACTTTCCGCAACGCAGCCGGGCAGACAGTGGGAATGTGGGCCCCTAAACGAGGCTGCATAAAAATACATTTTACCGCTAGGGGAAAGTGCATGCAAAGTGCATGCAATGGGGGGTTTTTCCACCACACCCCCAAAAATACAGAAGTTGCAGAATTTCAGGTGGGATCTAAATTTAGATCCCCGACCCCGCAATCTGGGCATTCGGGCAAGTCCCTACTTCGGTTTTTTTTGTAGATAAAATTTATGAATATCATTCACTAATATGAATTAAATTAACAAAAACCGTTTTAATGTTTTTTTCGCTGTTTTTCCTTACGCCCAGTTTCTTGGGGGGCTCTGTTTATCCCTGCCCCCAATTTCATCAGAGAAATTGAAAGTGAAGTAATGGTTGTCAAAACGTGACTTGGATCTAAGTTTTTCGCACACGGGGGAAAGCATGGATAGAAAAAACAGTGGAAAAAGGGAAAAGAGGGGGCGGGGACAGAAGGGGTTTGTGAGGGCACACCTTTAAAGGCACTTGTGTGGTTTGGTGTTGTGTGTGTGTGTGGGTGGTTGTGTTTTGTGTGTGGGGGTGTGTGTGTTTTGTGTGTGTGGTGTGTGGGTGCCCCCTGCTAAGGTGTTGTTGCATGCCGCTGATGGTTTTATGTGGGGGTTGTTGCGGCATGCCGTGCTAACGTGCTTTGGGTTTTGTGTGTGTGTGTGTGTGTGTGGTGTGGTGTGTGTGTATGTGTGTGTATGTGGGGGGCGGCGTGTGCTAAGGTGGTCTGTGTGTTGTGTGTGCGTGCTCGCGCTGCATGGTGTGGTGTGTGTGTGGTGTGGTGTTGTGTGGTGTGTGGTTGTGTTCGTGCTGACTGTAAGGTGTTGTGTGCACGCGCGCGTGCTGCTACGCGCGCCGCGCGTTTTGGGTTTGTGTGTGTGTGTGTGAAGGAGAGAAAGGTGTGTGTTGTATTGTGGTTGTGTGTGTGAGTGGTGTGTGTTAGGTGTGTTGGTGTGGGAGTGTGTTAGAGTGCAAGTCAATAATCAATCAAAATGATCTTTATTGGGGGGTAAAAAGATTAATTTTTACAAAACCCTTTTTTTTCATCCTGCCCACAAAAAAAAAAAATCATAAAAATGACTTCTAAAGAGCAAAGACAAATAAAACCCTTTTTTGAAAAACCAAGTAAATGAGGATTTTTTTTTTTTTTTTTTTTTTTTTAAAACAAATCTCCAAAAAAAAACAACAACAAAAAAACCCAGACCCAAGACAGTACAACAAAAGCTCACGTCCACAAACAAATGGTAAAATTACAAAATAACATGGGCATAACAACAAACACCCAAATTTGGTAGACGAAAATAATCGTGGACTTAAATTTTGTCCACAATGTCTCTTAAAAAAGTTTTAACATTTGTTTAAAAGGAACGATTTCAAAAGGGAGGTAGGCTATTCCCAATTTTTTTTTCCTGAATAGAAAGGGCTTATTTATAGAGATTATTTGGGGGCCGGGGCAGAAACATCTAGGGGTGGGCCCTGTATATATTGACAGCAAAATTTTCCACAATTCCTTTGGGGGCTTTCCGTTTAATATATTGAACATACTTAGGTACTTGTTGAACTGTAGTCTGCCCTTTAAGTGGAAGAATATCTAGTTCTTTTTTGTTGGTGGTGGTCAGTGTATTAGGATTCAATGGGATTAGTTAACACTCTTTTATGTAGGCGGGCTTATATGCTTGGGTTTGTTTCACTGGCACGTCCCACAAGGTAGTAAACATAATTTATAAGAGTTAGAATATGTGCATGAAAGAATAGTTTTCGTGACTGTAGATTAGAAAATTTTTGATTTTCCTAAGTTGATAAAAATCTTACTGAGATTCTTTTTCCTAATGCAGCTATGTGATCTGACCAAGACAAATCGTTGTCAATTACTGCACCTAGTACTTTTTTGTGTGAGAATACTTCTTCGATTTTTTTGTCCATGGATATATATAGGCGCGAATGGAAACGCAATTTCTGTCTTTTTTGCCGAGTAGTTATAAACATACATTTTGTTTTATTAGAATTAAGAGACATGTATTGAGTTCTGGGCCATTCGATAAGTTTATTGATATCTGCCCGCATATCTTTCACAAGCGGGTTTTGGATCATTGTTGTTACATTTAATTTGATGTTCATCAGCAAACATTTGACATAACAAGATATGCAGAGGTAGGTCTTTAATATAAATGGAGAAAAAAAGGGCCTATATTATCCCTGAGGTATTCCATATTTACGGGTAATGGGGGTTGATCCCTGGGCCCCAACTTCAACAATTTTTGATGACTTTAGTGGGGAAATGAGTCTAAAAATGATAATGCTTGGTTAGAAATTTTTTTAAGTTTTAATTTTTTGTAAGGAGAAGTGGCAAACCCTCAAAGGCTTTAGAAAATCTAAAAAAAGGGGTCCTTGATTTCATTATTTTTGTATTCAAAAGACAATGCTCAATGATTGTTTTAAAGGCTGTATGGCAAAAGGTTTTAACAAAAACCGACTGGTTTTTATTAATTAGACATATGTTTTAAATGAGAATGTAAGTGAAACTTTTATATGTTTTTCTAATGGTTTTTGATGGACTGACAGTATGGATATTGGTCTGTATTTTTGAGGTTGGTTCGGTCTCTGATTTGTTGGGGTATTATTTTGTCGTTTAAACTTCATTGGGAAGAAATTCTTGTCAATACACAATTTTAAAATATGTGGTTTTGGGGTCTTTATAGCATATGCACTGATTTTTAAATATTTGCTATAAATTTTGTCTAGGTCTTTTGATCTGACTGTTTCAATTTGAGTATACTATTAAGCACTTCGTTACTGTTATTGGGGGTGAAAAAAAACAATGAATGCTCTTTGATGAACAGAATTGTTTAATTCAATCATCATTTGTTTCTGTTTTTATCATTGATATTTTTTAGAAGTCCAAAGTTTGCAAAATGAGAATTTAGGTTTTTGCTGATATTTCTTTTTTGACTTTTTGGGGTTAGCTTGAGTTAATTTGTTTAAGTATTTAAAGGGTTTCCAAATCGCTTTTGGGTTTGGGGCTGAAGTGCAAATTTTTGAAAGTATTTTGTTTTGGCTTTGCGCTTCATTGAATTGACTTTGTTTCTTTTCCCTTTTTTTATTCATCTCCTTGCTTCGATTTTAATAAATAGTTCTTAGATTCATTTTGTTTTTTTAATTTCTTTTGTTAACCTGGAGGTTTCATGAAATATTTTTATTTTTTTCTTTTAAAAAATGGAGCGGTTATATAGGGAGCTATGAATGTTCTTCCTGTTAACGCCATCTGGGTTTGTAATCTGATAAACAAGTCAAGTTTGAATTAAAAATATCATTAATGAAGGCACTTTACAAAGGTCTAAAGGAGCGGTAGGATATTCCCTTTTGGGCCCGATTGGGTACTTTTTTCCTTTTTTCCGCCCTTAAAGCAAATGGGAAAAGTGATCGCTAAAAACCTTTTTCCGAGCATGTTTCTGCTTGTTGGGTTTTTAAGTAGTGTAAAAAGTGATCATGAGGGTTGTGTTATTAGAATTCGATTGGAAGTCAATTATTTGCTCTAAACCTTACATGGCTTTAATTGATTTTCCCAATTTTGGGTTTCCAGGGTTTGTCGGGATCTTTTTTTAAATCCCCCAAAAAAGAAAGATTTTTTGGACTCTAGAATTGGCGGGCTTTCCTTCATTGAGTTGAATTTTATTTTCCCCAGTAAATTTTTTTTTCGGGGTTTTCCTGTAGATAAAAGCCAAGTAAAATTGTTTTAACAGCGTCTAAATGTGATTTCTACCCCATATAGATTCTACATAAAAGTTCAAGATGGGGTTTTGTCCTTTTCCGGGATGGGAGAGGGGGCCCCAGTATAAAAGCAAACCATTTAGTTTCGACAGTCACAGGACCCAATCGCCAGTGTCCCTAACCCGGGAAAAATACATATCTGAATCAGAAATTAAATTTTTTGAGTTCGATTCTGCCCACCCCAAAAAAATGTGAAAGCTATTTCCTTTATTTTGTAATTTTTTGTGATATTTCCTCAGTCCCTTGGGTTTCCTTTGGGACTATTGGGTATTTAGGTTATTCCCACCGAAGGCCTTCCCCTGAGAAAAGGGCCCTTATCTAGAGTAGAACACATCTAGAAAAAGCAAAAACAATAGAAAGGGAAAAATTTGGGTTTCAATAGGGGTATTTTAACCAAACAGAGAACCCCAAAAAGTCAGCAAATTTAAACAAATTCAAAAAATAACAAAGGGAAATAACAAAGGTAAAAAACAACAATAAAGAGTAGTACAAAATTTAGAAAAAACAAAAAAGAGGGGAAAGTTGGTGAAGAAATGTAACCACCTCAGAAACATACAAACAAAAATCTTTTTCAAAAATAAAAAAAGCAAACAAAAGGAAGGAAAAATTGGTACAAAAAACAACCCAAATTTTAAATAAAAAAAGGGGAAAAATTGCTACAAATGAAATTTAAAAACACCATCAATAAACAAAATCACATCAATCAAAAATAAAAATTCAAAACAAACCAAAAAACTTGGTAAAATAAGAAAAACTACCATTCAATAAAACACAATCATAAATCAAGTCACAATCAAAAGTAGAATTGGAAGAGGAAAAGGGTTTTAAGTAATATAAAAACCAGTCTAAAACAAAAAAAAACAAAAAAACAAAAAACCAGAAAATTTAAAACAGTTAAGTGGGGGACAAGTGAAAAATTTGCTTAAAATCTTAAAAAACATGAACACAAAAACCCTTTCAAACTTCACCAACACACTGCACTTTACAGCCCTACCAAAAAAATATCATGAAAGGGAATAGTAACCTGCATCCACTGTCACATGCCCTAACCATTCATTCTCAAACTTTTCAATTTTTGAATCTCTCTCTCTTCTCTCTCCTTCTTCTCTCTCTTCCCTTCTCTCTCTCTCTCCTCTTTCTCTCCTCCTCCTCCTCTCTCTCTCTTTCCCCACACACAAACACACACACACACACCACACACACCACACACCTCACAACAGATACACAGATACACACACACAGATACACACAAAACATTGCACAGCCCCAAGCATGCTCTCTCTCCCTCACACACACGTAACATTCACAAAACACACACACACACACAACAACACAAACACGACCAAAAACCCCACACACACACACACAACACCACAACACACAAAAAACCACACACACACACAAAACACACCAACACACACACACACACACCACCCCACACCCAAACCCACACACAAACCACACAAACATGGGACAAGCTACTCAAATCTATACTATTTATCATAATAATATAAGGGGACTACCCCTAAGCATAAATTGCGTTGGGAGTTTATGAAAGAAAAGGTTGGCGAAAAATCGATCGAGGGGTTTTTTAGGGGCCCCCAATTAATCTATTCCACATGGCTTGGCCAGTATGCTGGGGTCTTTTCCTTGATGGGGGGGAAATGCCACGGCCCGTTGCTAACTGCTGGGTGCATGGGCTCCCTTGCCGGCCATTAAAATGGGGGATGGGGGGGGTATTAGCGGTCAGGGGGGTCCACTCAGTTTGGGGGCAGGCTCACTTAGTTTTAACCCCTTTGTTGTTGCCCCTTGACTAGACGCATGACGTCATGCTTGGGAGGGAGGTGGGGGAAAAGGACAATCAGAGGCCTTCAATTTTTTTGGGAAATTTATGTTTGCACATCCCCCCTGTTCGGTTTGGTAATGATTCATTGAATCTACGGGGGGGGTAGCCCAATGAGGGTTGTACAATCTGGTTAGTAGCAGGGTTTTTTCTTTTTGCTGTATCATGACATGAAATGAGAGGGAGATAAAAATGGTTTAATTTCAGAGCCAGTTTGGCTGTCCACAAACTGGTAAATGGGTTTAGGCAGAGCAATTTGGGGGCCCTCCGTGTGGGTTTTTAAAGGTGGGTTTGTGTTATCAATAACTCTTTTTCAGGTTCAAAAACCTTTTTCATTTTGGGGTTTTTAGATGGGATATCAGTTTTTGGGAATGGGTTTTTGCCCGGGCGGGGATTTTTGAGCTAAAAAATCCGGATTTGGGAACACCTAGGCCGGGTAAATAAGGTCACCCCAAGTTCTCTGGCCTTTTTGTCCTGTGGTTCTACAGTCATTGACACCAAAAATGTATAACAAAATTAGAGGGAAACATTTTGGTGCTGCAACCAATCAGACAAGTCACTGTGACATGCCACAAATTTACAGATTCTTGATGATGGGGTTGGTGGTTGTGTGTGTGTGTTGTGTGTTGGTGAGTGTGTTGAGTGGTGTGGGTGTTTGGGTGTTGTGTGTGTGTGTGTGTGTTTGTGTGTGGGGTGTTTTTGGTGCGCGCATAAAAGATGGAGAAGCGAGACATCTCACCAGCAAAGGAACGTGGGAAGGAGAATGGCAGGACAGAGGTTGGGGGAGGGGGACCAAGGCCCTTGGAGGGAAAAAAAAAAAAACATAAATGAATAAAAAAAAAAATGAATGAAAGAATAAACCCCAAAAAAAACATTACCGACAGACAAAGACAGAAATGGGTGGTTAGCAGAAGAAACAAGACAGAAAATGAAACAACAGACGTGATAGAAAGGAGGAAAAAACGACAGACTGTGATGACAAGGGGAAAAACCCCCAAAACAGACTGTGATAGAAAATAGGAAAAACAGGAACAACAACGCAAAAAAAGGAGAAAAAACAGGAACAAAAGATGTGATAGACAAGTAGGAAAACAGGAACAACAGACTTTGACAGACAAGGAGGAAAAAGGGGCAACAACGTGATAGCAAGTAGGAAAACAGGAGCAAAAACGACTGTGAAGCAAGGGGGGAAAACAGGAACAACAGACTGGATAGAAAAAAAAAAAAAGGAACAACCCCAGCAGACTGTGATAGACAAGTAAAAACTGGAAAACAGACGTGAAGACAAGTAGGAAAACAGAAACAACAACTGGATAACAATAGGAAAAAAGGAACAACAAGTGATAGAAAAGGGGAAAACGGAAAAACAACGTGATGACAAGTAGGAAAACGGGAACAACAGACTGTGAAGACAAGGAGGAAAACAAAAAACAACAGACTGTGATAGAAAAGGAAGAAAACGGGAAACAACAGATGTGAAAGACAAGGAGGAAAAACAGGAACAACAGACTGTGGATAGACAAGTGGGAAAAACGGGAAAACACAGACAAACTGTGTTTAGAAAGTAGGAAAACGGGAACAACACAGAAATGTGTAGAAAAGGGAAAAACAGAAAAACACAGAAACTTGATAGAAAAGGGAAAAAACAGGGAACAAAGACGTGTAGACAAGTAGGAAAACAGGAACAACAACTGGAAAAGAAAGTGGGGGAAAACGGGAACAACAGACGTGATAGACAAGGAAGAAAACGGGAAACAACAGACTGTGATAGACAAGGAGGAAAACAAAACAACAGATGTGATAGACAAGGAGGAAAACAAGGGAACAACAGACTGTGTAGAAAAAGGGGAAAACAGGAAAACACAGACAGATGTGATAGAAAGGAAAAAAACGGGAACAACACAGACAGACGTAAATAGACAAGGGATAAAACGGGAACAACGACTTAAGAAAAGTAGGAAAACGGGAAAACCAAAAAACTGTGATAGCAAGAAAAAAACAAAACAACAGGACGTGATAGAAAAGGGAAAAACAGGAAAAAACTGTGAAGACAAGGGAAAACGGGAAAAAACCAAAGCTGTGATAGACAAGGGGAAAACAGGAAAAAACAAAAACTGTGATAGAAAAGGGGGAAAAAAAACAGATTTGATAGAAAAAAAACAAAAAAACAAACAGTGATAGAAAAAGTGGGAAAAAACGGGAAACAACAGATGGATAGACAAGGGAAAACGGGAAACAACAGACTGTGGAAGACAAGAGGAAAACGGGAACAACAGACTGTGATAGACAAGTGGGAAAACAAAACAACAGACTTTAAGAAAAGGGGGAAAACAAACAACAGACTGTGAAGACAAGTAGGAAAAAGGAACAAAAAACTTGATAGACAGAGGAAAACAGGAACAACAAAGAAAACTGTGATAGAAAAAGGAGGAAAACAGGAACAAAAAGACGAGGGATAGACAAGGGGAAAAAAGGGAACAAAAACGGAAGAAATGGAAAAAAGAACAAGTAAGAAAAAGGGAAAAGGAACAACAACTGTGATGACAAGGGAGAAAACGGAACAACAGACTTGATAAAAGGGGGAAAACGGGAACAACAACTGTGATAGCCAAGGGGGAAAACAGAACAACAAGCCCG
>JASPKP010008574.1:7500-11397 GCA_030674155.1 Stramonita haemastoma | reverse complement strand
TGTGTTGTGTGTGTGTGCGTCTGTGTGTGTGTGTTGTGTGCGTCTGTGTGTGTCTGTGTGTGAGTGTATGTAGAACATTATCCGATTGATAAAAATGTTTTGCCTATTTTGAAACATCTAGGATGTTCTATGTAAAAAAAAACATAATGATAATAATTCTGATTTATTTTATTTATATTTTTTATTGGTAGTATGTCTCCCCCCCCCCCCCCCCCTCAAATAAGGATATTAGTTTAAAAAATTTCCCCTTTTATCCAAATGTATGATTTATATCACATGTATAATTTTTGACAGATGGTGGTGGTTTGATGTTTTTTTCTTGAGTTGTTTATTTCATTTTGTTCTCTTGTTTGCTCCTTATCTATTAACGCTTTCTTCTCTTTCATAATCAAAATCTTTTATTGTGACTTCAGATTTTTGTTTTCTGATCGAGTGCATTTTTCTTTTATTATTACCTTCTCATATATAGTGTCCTTATTCTTGGGTGTTGTTTGGTATTGCGTAAAGTTTATTGTTTAGTATCTTCTCAATTTGATGTATCCCTGAAAAGGGCGGGGACTGGATGTAAAAAAGCACACAAGTGCTTATCTATTATCCTCGAATAAAATACTTTGCCTTGCCTTGCCTTGCCTTGCCTTGTCTCTCTCTCTCTCTGTCTCTCTGTCTCTCTCTCTCTCTCTCTCTTCTCTCTCTCTCTCTCTCTCTCTCTCTCTCTCTCTCTCTCTCTCTCTCTCTCTCTCTCTCTCTCTCTCTTGATTAAAATTAGGCATATGCTTCCTTTAAAATGAAGTTTATTGATGACATGAGCGCGAACTTGTGTGTGTGTGTGTGTGTGTGTGTGTGTGTGTGTGTGTGTGTGTGTGTGTGTGTGTGTGTGTGTGTGTGTGGATAATTGTTTTTATTTGTCATCTCCCCTTGTATTAAAATATTATGATTTGCATGACTTTGTTGTTGTGTTGTTGTTGTTGATAGGTCATACCTCAAGTTTTGATGTTTTGTTCATGTTTTTTTGTGTTTTGTTTTTAACTTTGCTGTTTGCTTTTGTTTTCTTCTTTTTTTTATATGAAGTATGAATGTAAAAGAAAGGATAATATTGTCACCTGATATGATTGTTTGACTTTTATCATTCTTCTTTTTTCTATGACTAACATTTTTTTTTAATAGAAAAAACAACAACAACAAAACCTACCACCTCAAGTACATGTGCGCCTGCGGATATGTGCTTATAAATATAAGTGTGAGTAAGTGTGTGTGTGTGTTGTGTGTGTGTGTGTGTGTGTGGTGTGTGGTGTGTGTGTGTGCGCATTTGTATGTGTGTGTGTGTGTGTGTGTGTGTGTGTGTGTGTGTGTGTGTGTGTGTGTGTGTGTGTGTGTGTCATTGGTATGTGCATTTGCCTGCGAGCGTGCATGCGTGAGTGAGTTGCGTGTATGTATGTATGTATGTATGTATGTATGTATGTATGTATGTATGTATGTATGTATGTATGTATGTATGTATGTATGTGTGTGTGTGTGTGTTGTGTGTGTGTGTGTGTGTGTGTGTGTGTGTGTGTGTTTTGGTGTGTGTGTGTGTGTGTAACCTACGTGTAGGAGTGAGTTTTACGTGTATTATTACCATACTATTATCACTATTGTTAATATTATTCTTATTGTCATCATTATAATCATTTTATTATCTTTAGTTCCTTCTGAGTTCATTTTGTTGTTATGAGTTGTAACAATGTTGTAGCTAATTATTTTTGGGTGGACTTTTCTTGGTTGCTAAGTTGTTTATTTCATTATGTTTCTTTGGTTGCTCTTTATCTATTAACGCTTCTCTTTTTCTTCTATAATCAAAATCATTTTATTGTGGCTTCTGATTTTCGTCTTCTGAAAGAGTGCATTTTTATTATCTTATTATGTATAATGTCCTTATTCCTTTATATTGTTTGGTACTGCATATAGTTTTACTGTTTAGTATATTTTTATCTTGATGCTATCCCTGAAAAGGGCGGGGACTGGATGTAAAAAAGCACATGAGTGCTTATCTATTATCCTCGAATAAAAGAATTTTGCCTCTTGCCTTGCCTTGCCTTGCCTTGCCTTGCCTTGCCTTGCCTCTCTCTCTCTTCTCTCTCTCTCTCTCCTCTCTCTCTTCTCTCTCTCTCTCTCTCTCTCTCTCTCTCTCTCTTCTCTCTCTCTTCTCTCTCTCTCTCTCTATCTATCTGTCTATCTCTCTATCTCCTAGTATCTTTGTCTTTAGCTTTCTTTCCTTTTTGTTTTCTCCTGTTCTCTGTCTATCTCTGTCTCTGTCTGTCTCTCTCTCTCTGTCTCTCCCTATCTCTCATTTTCATGCTTGTCTGTCTGTCTGTCTGTCTGTCTGTCTGTCTGTCTGTCTGTCTGTCTGTCTGTCTGTCTGTCTCTGTGTCTGTCTCTCTCTGTCGGAAATTTTCTTCCTGGAGTTAACATCAGTGCTGACTCCACTCTCCCCAAAAGTCCTTCGGATGAGACTTTAAACCGAGGCCCCGTGTGCGAACGCACGCAGAACATCTTGCGCACACGTTAAATCCTGTTCCGCTTTTCGTAAGAGTAGGCCATCGTGTGCCGGTGGGAACAGATGACATTTACAAAAACTGCATACATACGGGGACTGGATGTAAAAAAGCACAAGAGTGCTTATTCCATTATCCTCGATATAAAAGAATAAATCAAATCAAATCAAATCTCTCTCTCTCTCTCTCTCCTCTCTCTCTCTCTCTCTCTCTCTCTCTCTCTCTCTCTCTCTCTCTCCTCTCTCTCTCTCTCTCTCTCTCTCTCTCTCTCTCTCTCTCCTGTATTTATAATCTTAAATGCTGCTTCCCTCCTATTTGGTATATATTTTTTATCTATAATCTTGCTCATTTTGTTTGTTGTTTGCTTTTCTGGGTTTTCTTTTCTTTGTTAGGTTTGGCCACATTGTGAGCTTTTAGGTTTCATTATTGATAATTATTATTTACAAAGTGTGAGTATTTTGAAATATTTTGTTGACTGGTTTGTTTTGATGACATGTAATTTGAAGATGCTCTCTCTCTCTCTCTCTCTCTCTCTCTCTCTCTCTCTCTCTCTCTCTCTCTCTCTCCTCTCTCTCTCTCTCTCTCTCTCTCTCTCTCTCTCAACGCTCATATCCTTCCTTCCCCTTTCCTTTCCTTTCCAACTTCCACCTTCACATATGCTGTCCTAGACTTATTATGGAGAGGAGTATTTTGGTTGATATGTTGGATTCAAATTGTAATCTTACCATTTAGATAAAGAGATGTGTTTTTATGTAACTTTTATTATTTAAAGGGGTTTTATGTTATTTTTTTATGTCTGTTTTTTTCCCCTTTTATGCCTACTTGGCTTGTTTTCCCACGCGCCTAACACACACACACACACACACACCACACACACACACACACACACACACACACACACACACACACACACACACACACACACACACACACTCACACACACCTTTGTATGAATAATTACCAGTGTATCCAGTTAGGATGATGCGTTTTGGTGAATGTATCCTGTTTCTTCTTTTACAATATTGGTTGAACTGCTGTTGGTGGTGATGCTGATATGTAGCCTTGTAGGGGTAGGGAGAGGGTTTCTTAGCTTCATTCCCTGATCAGGGCAAGATCCCGATGAAAAAAAGTATGTAATATTTACTCTGTAACTCTTGAAAAATAAAGATTATTCTCTCTCTCTCTCTCTCTCTCTCTCTCTCTCTCTCTCTCTCTCTCCTCTCTCTCTCTCTCTCTCTCTCTCTCTCTGTCTCTGTCTCTGTCTCTCTCTCACTGTGCTGACTCCACTCTCCCCAAAAGTCTTTTGGTGAGACTGTATACTCAGGCCCGGTATGTGAACACAGGCAAGTTAAATCCTGTTCCGCTT
>JASPKP010008573.1:5000-11398 GCA_030674155.1 Stramonita haemastoma | reverse complement strand
AAAAGGGGGGAAAGAGGTGGAATTTGAGGGGGGGGAAGGGAGGAATTTTTGAGGGGAGAGATTGGTGAAAGTTTGGGGGGAGAGAGTGTGAAAAGTTTGGGGATGTCGGGAAGTTTGAGGATGTCAAAGTCAAAGTCAAACTTTTATTTCGATGGACATTGAGTAAGCAGTCCAATTGCTTTTTTTCTTTTCAAGCCATCCATCTAAGAAAAAAAAAGGAGAAAAAAAGATGAGAAATAATCATTTTGAACAAGGAAAAAACTTAAAGAAGATATGTGGATGTCAGAAGTTGAGAGTGAGAGAAGTTTGGGGGACGAGTGTGAAAAGTTTGAGGGGACAGAGTGTGAGACGTTTGAGGGACAAGTGTGAAGAAGTTTGAGGGGACAGAGTGTGAGAAGTTGAGGGGACAGAGTGTGAGAAGTCTGAGAGTGTGAGGAGTCTGAGAGTGTGAGAAGTTTGAGGGGCAGATTTGTGAGAAGTTTGAGGGGACAGAGTGTGAGAAGTCTGAGAGTGTGAGAATTTGAGGGGACAGAGTGTGAGAAGTTTGAGGGGACAGAGTGTGAGAAGTCTGAGAGAGAGTGTGAGAAGTTGAGAGTGTGAGAAGTTTGAGGGGACAGAGTGTGAGAAGTCTGAGAGTGTGAGAAGTCTGAGAGTGTGAGAAGTTTGAGGGGAGAGAGAAAAGCCAGCAGTCCAGGTGCAGGCGACCTGTCCCCATGCTGCTGGTGCAAGAGGCCAGCAGGAACAGGGGACAGACAGTTTCTCACACTGTCCTGCTCCGCTTTTCTCTGATTGAATCGCTGCTGCTGTGTCCACTCACCCCCCCCCCCTGCCCTCCGTCCCTCTTCATTTTGAGACCCAGGTTCGAGTTCCGGTCGAGGAGATTTTTCTCCTAGAGTTAACATCTAGTGTTGACTCCACTTCCCCAAAAGTCTTTCGGATGAGACTTTAAACCGAGGGCCCCGTGTGCGAAAGCACGCAGAAATTTGCGCACACGTTAAATCCTGTTCCGCTTTTCGTAAGAGTAGGCCATCGTGTGCCGGTGGGAAAGATGACATTTACAAAACTGCATACACACGGGGACTGGACGTAAAAAAGCACAAGAGTGCTTTATTCCATTATCCTCGATATAAAAGAATAAATCAAATCCAATCCCTCCCCTCCCCTCACAGACCCCCCAAGGCCTCAATCACACCGCCCTCTAGTGGTCTGTAGGCTACAGAGCAGACGATGCTCAGGGAGGGCAGTGAGGGGATGTGAAGACACGCCACAACCAGCGGTGTGTGGGGGAGGAGAGCTTATTAGCTCTTGCTGACACACCGTCAATACAAATCAGCACACGAATCGCCGTTATGCTTCTGATTGTTGTCGTCACTGATTCAGCCGTTTTTGGGATAGGTTGGTGACTTGGGTGATCATGATGATGATGGTGGTGGTGATAATGATGTTGACGATAACGACGGAGGATGATGACAAGGATAACGACTATCATGATAACCGACAATGACTATTATGATAACGGTAACGACGATCGTGATGACGAAAAACAAAGACCATGATGACGATAACGACGACCATGATAGCGATAACAAAGATCATGATAACGATAGCGACGATCATGATGATGATAACGACGACCATGATAACCGATAAAGTCGATCATAATAACAATAACGACGTTCAAAATGAAGGTGGCATTGTTGTTCGATGATGAGTGTGACAATATTGTGATCAATATTCATGTTGATGTAGACTTGCTAAAAAAACCCTGTGGGTTAGTCAGACTATGCAAATGCATTCCTATACATATTATAAGTCAATACTATTCAATGCATTCCTATACATATTCATAAGTCAATACTTTTAGCGCACTGTTGTGCAGTGCTGTGCATTTGCAACAATGCTTGACAAGTTTTCAAATCTTGAGGCATTAACGTGTTTACGTTTGAACACTTCAGACAAAGTTTTCACCACGAAAAGGTGTCATGTTGAATTATATCATCACGAAAAAAATGGTTGTCACGTTGAATCACGTCATCACGAAAAAGGTGTCATGTTGAATCACGTCATCACGAAAAAATAGGTGTCATGTTGAATCACGTCATCACGAAAAAGGTGTCATGTTGAATCATGCCACCACGAAAAAGGTGTCATGTTGAATCACGTCATCGCGAAAAAGGTGTTTTTGTTGAATCAGTCACCACGAAAAAAAAAAAAGTGTATGTTGAATCACGTCACCCCCAAAAAAGGTTGTCATGTTGAATCATGTCATCACACCCAAAAAGCATCACAATTTTAGGGCTATCAGCTCTTTAAGACACAGTCTTTTTCACAGGCTTTTTCATAATTATGTCCGTTTTTACGTGTGTTTTTTAAAATTGAGAAATAATGGAATAAACACGTACGTGCTTTTGTATATTTTATATGCAGTCCCTGTGTGTATGCAGCTTTGTAACTTTCGTTATCTGTTTCCTGAAGATTACACGTGAGGATGTAAGGGAGTAATGCGTTTGTTTTTTGTGTATGTTTGTACCTCTGTGCGTGCGTGCGTGCTTGGCGTGCGTGCGTGCGTATGTGTATGTTGTTGTATGTATGTATGTATGTATGTATGTATGTATGTATGTATGTATGTATTGTTTTGTGGGGTTTGTGTTGTGTGTTGTTGTGTTGTGTGGTGTGTTTTGTTGTGAGTGCTTTGTGTGTGTGGTGAGTAAGTGTGTTGATTGTGTGTGATTGTAAGTGTGTTGGTGTGTGTATGTAAGTTGTGTGTGTGAGTGTAAGTGGTGTTTTGATTGTGTGTGTAAGTGTTTTGTGTGTGTGAGGTGTGTATGTTGTGTTATGTGTATGTAAGTGGGTGTTTTGTATGTGTGAGTATGTGTGAGTTTGTAAGAGAGAGGGAGAGAGAGTGAGAGGAAGGGGGAGGGAGAGAGAGAGGAGAGGAGAGAGTGAGAGGAGAGGAGAGAGAGGGAGAGGAGAGGGAGAGAGCGGGGAGTGAGATGGGGGGTGTATGTGTGTTTTTGTGTGTGAATAAGATAAAACACAGTGAAACACAGGGGAAAGAAAACAGACAGAGAGACAAACAGACTCAGAAAAAACGGACAGACAGACAGGAAAAAAGACAGTACAGAGAGGAAAACAACAAGACAAACTGACAGACAGACAGACAGACAAAGAAGTACCGACAGACGACTCGATTGCAGGAGCACGACTATGTAGTGTGTGAGAACGGGTTGGGTAAGAGGTGAAAAATGCCAAAATAGCGGGCCCAAAAAAAAAAAAGAGAAAAGAAACAAAAAAACGAAGGAAAAAAGAAAGAAAGAAAAAAACTCCCACACAACAAGGACCCTCCCCCTCCCCCCCCCCCTCCCCTCCCCCCTCCCCTCCCCTCTCCCCCACTTGGCTACATTTGCCAAAGGTGAGGAAGACAAAAGGGAAGATGGGGCAGTAGTAGGGGTGTGGTTGTGGTGTGTGGTGTGTTGTGTGTGTGTGTGTGTGGTGTTGTTTTGTGTTTTTTTGTGTGGTTGTGTGTGTGTTGAGTGTATGTGTGTGTGTTTGTGTGTGTGTGTGTGGTGGTTGTGTGTGGTTTTTGTGTGTGAGAGAGAGAGAGATAAGAGGGAGAGAGAATATAAGTGGTGTGTGTGTGTGTGAGAGAGAGAGAGGTTTGTGTTGTGTGTTTGTGGTGTGTTTGTGGTGTGTGATTTTTTGGTGTGTGAGAGAGAAGGAGAGAGAGAGAGAGAGAGGAGAGGAGGAGAGAGAGGGGGGGAGAGGAGAGAGAGGAGAGAGGAGGGAGAGAGAGAGAGAGAGGAGAGAGAGAGGAGTGTGTGTATGTGTGTGTGGGGTGTGTGTGTGTGAGGAGAGAGAGAAGAGAGAGAAGAGAGAGAGGAGGAGGGGAGAGAGAGAAGAGAGAGAGAGAGAGAGAGAGAGAGAGAGAGAGAGAGAGAGGAGAGGGGAGAGAGGGGGGGAAGAGAGAGAGAGAGAGAGAAGAGAGAGAGAGTTTTGTGCTTGTATGTGTGTGTGCAGTGTGTGTGTGTGTGTGCGTGTCAGAGTGGGTGTGTTTTGTCAGGTGTGTGTATGTAGTGAGTGTGCGTGCGCGCGCGGGCACGTGCGCGCGCGTGGTGTGTGGTGCGTTGTGTGAAGCGTGTGGTGTGTCAGGTAGTGAGTGGTGGGGGGTAATTGCGTGCTCTTCATACCACTGCCTACGTCCTAGGGGGGAGGAGTTTATCCTTAACCCTACCTACCTTCTTCTCCCCCCCATCACACCACACACAACATACCACACACAAAACTGATACACACCTGACACACACACAATGACACACCACACACGCCCACACACACACGCACGCACACACAATGACACCCCACACACTAACACACACACGCACGCCGCACTCAACACATTCACAACCACACGCGCTCCGCGCGCGCGCGCGTGCGCGGCGAAGGGGGATTACTATCATTTGGTTTTCCCCACTGAAAGCTGGGAAGACCCGATTCAATCTCTGTCTGTTGTCTGTCCCGTTGTCTGTCTGTCTCTCTGTATTTTCTCTCTTTCCCCTCTCTTCTTTTCTTGTCTGTCTCTCTGTCTGTCTGTCTGTTGTCTGTTGTCTGTCTCTCTCTCTCTCCCTCTCTCTTCTTCCCCCCCCTCTCTCTCTCTCCCCCCCCCCTTCTTCTTCTCTTCCCCCCCCCTCTCTCTCCCCTCTCTCTGTGAAGAAGATGCAGGTTTTAATGGGTTCACAAAGAACGAGGTCATTTCGTGCCGCAGATCGGGCTGTAGAATAGGAAGGGTGAGGAAATGGCGACAGTCACGCTAGGCTACGGCATAGCAGGAAGACAGGAAAGACAGGAAAGAAGGGACCACTCCTCTCTCCATGTCTGTCCTGCCTCTCTTTTCACTCTGACGTCCACACATCACAGAACTAGAAGGCTGGAGGAAACCTCGATGTCATCACAGACTGTCTGTGCTTTGTCTTGTTCTTTGTATGGCTGACTGTCTGTCCCTCTGTCGTTTGTCTTGTATGGCTGACTGTCTGTCTGTTTGTCTGTTTGGCTGACTGTCCTTCGGATGAGACTATTTTTTTTGTATTTTGTACCACTTTATGTCACAGCAGATTTCTCTGCGTGAAATTCGGGCTGCTCTCCCCGGGGAGAGCGCGTCGCCACAAGTGCAGCGCCTACCCATTTTTTTCTGCATGCAAATGTATTTGTTTCCCTATCAGAGTGGCTTTTTTCTGCAGAAGTTTGCCAGGGTCAACCCCCTTGTTGCTGTGGGTTCTTTTACGTGCGCTAAATAGTGATGTGTAACACACGGGACCTCAGTTTATCGTCTCATCCGAAAGACTAGCGCCCAGACCACCACTCAGGGTCTAGTGGATGGGGAAAAAGTTTTGGGCCCAAACGGGATTCGAACCACCGCACACTCCGACCCAGACTTTTCGCTTTCTAGGCAAGGCGCGCTACCACCTAGACCACCGATCCGCTGTCTGTCTGTCTGTCTGTCTGTCTGTCTGTCTGTCTGTCTGTATGGTTGGCTGATTGTCCTTCGGATGAGACTATAAACTGAGGCCCCGTGTGCGAACGCACGCAGATCATCTTGCGCACACGTTTAATCCTGTTCGCTTTTCATAAGAGTAGACCATTGTGTGCCGGTTGGATCAGATGACAAGATTTACAAAACTATATACACATGGGGACTGGATGTAAACAAGCACAGGAGTGCTTATTCCATTATCCTCGATATAAAAGAATGAATAAGTAAATAAATAAATAAATAAATAAATACATAAATAAAAATAAATTGGTTCTTCCTCTGTCCGCCTGTGTGCCTCTTTGTATATGTCTCTCCCCATCTCCCTCCCTACATACCCCCCCCTCTCTCTCTTAGCCTGGGATATTATAAATCTCATCTCTCTCTCTGTGTCTCTCTCACTACCTCCCTCACTCCACGTCCCCCCCTCTATCTCTTTTTCTGGAATATTACGAATCTTCTCTCTCTCTCTCTCTCTCTCTCTCTCTCTCTCTCTCTCTCTCTCCTCTCTCCTCTCTCTCTCTCTCCCTCATTGTGTGCCGGTGGGAACAGATGACATTAACAAACCTGCATACACACGGGGACTGGATGCAAAAAAGCACAAGAGTGCCTATTCCATTGTCCTCGATATAAAAGAATAAATCAAATCAATCAAATCTCTTTCTCAACCAGTAGCTCCGAGAATGAATAAATCGAAGTTTAAAGGTGACCCCCCCCCCCCCCCCCCCCCCCACCCAGCGCAAAGAATCAGCTGTGTCCACGTAAAAGACTTGGCAAAGTGCGAGAAAGCCGCGTGCAGTTAAAAATCTTAAACAAACTTGTGGAATATGTTAGAACATTTGGAATAAAAAGTAAGTTATACAACAAAAGCCTT
>JASPKP010000857.1:30000-35772 GCA_030674155.1 Stramonita haemastoma | reverse complement strand
CTGAATGCGTGTCACTGCATCTCCCTTCCCTACCTATGTCTACCTGCAACTGTATAAACAAATAAAGCTTTGAAACACTTTTGCACAGTTCAAAACACAAAAGTCAGGCAAAGTATAATGATCACCCTATAATTCTTGTAAGCATTGTATCACTATCATTATCATACTGTATATTATACTGCCACAATTGTCGTTTGTTTGTTTGTTTGTTTGTTTGTCTTTGTTTTGATTATAGGTTGGTTTATATTGTTATCCCTGATAAGAGCGGGAACTGGATGTAAAAAAGCACACTATTCATTATCCTCGAAATAATGAATTTCTTTCATTTCCCTTCATTTGATCTCTCTCTGATTCAGAGAATAAAAAAGTAAATAAAACATACATTGAGCTCATTTCCAGCAAAAAAAAATGCATACGTCAAAATATTAGTTAATTGGATTTGACTAGACTGGCAATGGAGCTGTCTGATTGTAGACAGTAGGTCTACTATCAACCTGACACCATGCTGCAAACTAATTTAGGCCTATGGTTTCATTTTACGACACAGCAGCACATAAGGGAAATGTTTGATGTAAAAATTATCTTTTGGTCTCCCAGTAGGAAGTGTGCAAGGCATACACATGTATACTAACCCCTCACTCTAGCCTCACTTTTCTCAAAGTGTGCAAAACAATAATCTGTTGGCTGCACTGTAAAGATAAACTGTTTGCAACAATACCACCAGAAAATATAAGAGGGCAAAATCAGGAAAAAATATTCCCAGTATATTTTATTTTCCTTTTGGGCAGGTTAGGACATACTTCACCCTAAAGGTACGAGGCTTTTTAATGGTCTCCCCCTGATAAAGAACACCGTTGCCTTCTTTGGTGTGTGTAAAATTCATAAAGGCTCTCTCTGTCATGGGAGTGAACTCACGCGCATGTGCACGGCTTCTAAATTACCTACCATGGTTAAAGAACGCTGTTGCCTTCTTTGGGGCTACTAAAATTTATAAATGAAGTGGAGGTAAGTTGAAAAACTTGCCTGATGACTACTAGTCCCTATAGATTTCTGCCATCTTTGCCGAAATGTCATCTTTAAATCGCAGAAAAGACTATCAAGGTGATGAATACATTTCTTTATATGATAAATCCACTGTAAAAATGAATCAAACATTCAAATAAATGTACCATCCAGGGGTGAATACATACCATTATATGATAAATCCGCTATACAAAAAAAAACAAAAACTTTCATATAAATGTACTTCTTACAAGAAGAGTGGCTTCAGTTGCCTTAATTTTTTTGTCATGGAAAGTCCTTTCATAATTGTCAGATTTTATGCAGGCAACCACTTTTAATCCCCATGAAGATAGCCGCATTTCGACTTCAAAGATGCTGTCAAAACACTATTGTCGAACATCATTATCATTATGATTACTACTAGAGTTCATTGTGTATATTGTTCCAGTTTTTGTTCCAACGAACTGATTAACATTTTGCTGTGCTGTATCATTTTGCTGTATATTGTCATTATGATTGTGCGCACTGCTTGGTTTTGTGTGTGTACACTGTACCCGATTTCATAGCGACAAACTGGCTTTCTCAGCTCTTGAGGGCTGTGGTGTCGCCACAAGTCCAGCGCCATACACGTCAAAGATGGTAGGGGAGGGAGTATACATACTGTGGCATATTGTCCTGGTGCCTTGGGGTCTGTAACCGTGCAAAAGTCGGGGTAGTACGGGCCTGAAAAGGGCTCTTTGGGTCCCCTTTTTGCCCCAAACCGCACATTTTTGGCAAGAGGTTGGGTATGCATGTACGCACGCACGCGCGCGCTGGTGTTTGTCAGTGCGTTTGTTTTTGTGCGAACATGTGGTGGGGACCCTGCACTTTGCTGTGCTGCATGATTTTGCTGTATATTGTCATCATTATTGTGCGGCCTGCTTGGTTTTCGTTGCGTACACTGTACCCGATTTCCTGGCGACAAACTAGCTTTCTCAGCTCTTGAGGGCTGCGACGTCGCCACATGTCGGGCGTCACACACATCGAAGATGGTAGGGGAGGGATTTTACATACGGTGGCATATTGGCCTGGCGCCTTGGGGTCTGTAACTGTGCAAAAGTCGGGGAAGGACGGGCCTGAAAAGGGCTCTTTGGCAGGGGGTTGGGTATACATGCACGCAGGCGCGCGCACGCTGGTGTTTGTCAGTGCGTTTGTTTGTGTGCGAACATGTGGTGGGGACCCTGCACTTTGCTGTGCTGCATGATTTTGCTGTATATTGTCATTATTATTGTGCGGCCTGCTTGGTTTTCGGTGCGCACACTGTACCCGATTTCCTGGCGACAAACTACCTTGAAGGCTGCGGTGTCGCCACAGGTCCGGCGCCACAGGCGTCGGAGATGGTAGGGGAGGGCGTGGGCGTATAGTGCCATGTTGCCTTGGTTCCTTTGGGTCTGTAACCCTGCAGAATTCGGGGTCGGCCGGGCCTGAAAATGGCTCTATGGGTTCCATCTTGGCCCCAAACGGCACCTTTTTCTGAAAGGGGGTGGGTATGCGTGCACGCCTGCGCGTGCGCGCTGGTGTTTGTCAGTGTGTTTGTTTGTGTGCGCGCATGTGGACGGGACCCTGCACTTGTCTGTGGTGCATCATATGCCTGTATATTGTCATTATTATAGTGCGCCCTGCTTGGTTTTTATTGCGTACACTGCACCCGATTACCTTGCCAGAAACTAGCTTTCTCAGCTCTTGAGGGCTGCTGTGTCGGCACAGGCCCGTGGGGGCATCTATGAAGACTTGACAACCAGTTCCCATCATTTCTGTCTCTGCTCTGCCTTTCTCAGGGTTTTGTTGACTTCTAGGCCTGTCCATTCACTGGTGTTGTTCTCTCATCTCTTCTTTGGTCTGCCTCTTTTTTTTCCTCCTTGGGCAGTGCCTTGTAGTATTGTTTTTGCTGAAACAGAACAAAACAAACAGCACTATCATCTTGCAAAATCAAATCAAAGCGCTTGCATTTGACCTATACAACACACAAGCAATTAATGACAATTAGTTTTACCAAACTCGAATGTACACACTCATGCATGCAAGCGCGCGCGCGCACACACACATACACACACACACACACACACACACACACACACACACACACACACACACACACAACACACACACACACACAATGTCAGACACAAACTGCTACAAACTTACACCCCATTCTACCACTCCCCATTTCATCTCCCCACTTTTTTCTTCTTTCAATGCTCAGACAGTAGCTCTTGTTGTCTGTCATATGAGCAAACCATGCCTAGCACAGAACATGCACAGTGCTGCTGGTAAACACCTGACAAGTCAGGCCCAGTGCATCGCTCTAGAAGTGGGAGAGAACTGTTACGTTTTCAGTCTTTCTGCGAAAAAGCAGAAGAATGAACCAAGAAGGCAGATGATAGATAAGAGGAAAATGACCAAAGCAGAAACAAAGAGAGAGATAGAAGAGAAGGAATTCTTAGCACAGGACTTTAAAAAAAAAAAAGAAGTGGTGATGGTGTCTATACTGACAGCCCCCCCCCTCCTCCCACCTCAGAGGGAATTTGTCCATCTGATATCCCAGATTGTATAGAGACATTGTCTGGACACAGTGTGTTTGTGTACACGCAGGTGGGTCGTGGTTGAGAGGGTTTTTTGTTTGTTTGGGTTTTTTTCTTGGGGGGGGAGGTTTTCTTTTAATTGCATTGTTTGTTTTGATTAGCTTCTTATATATATATATATATATATATATATATATATATATATATATATATATATATATATATATATATATATATATATATACTTATGTACCATTTATCAGACTGATTGCTTCATGTAAAAATCAATGCCCTTCTTAGTCAATGTCTTATCTGGAAATGAATGTTTGCCCCCGACTTTCACTTCAACAGGCACGCGCACACGGGGCCTTGGTTTATAGCTTCATCCCAAGGACTTTGACATTCTGCTCCAATTTTTTGTCAGACTAGGAAGAAAGGGCCAGACTGGGAATCAAACCCAGAACATCCCGGTTTACGTGCTGGCGTGCAAATCCAAGGGAAAGTACACGTGCCGAATCAGCGACGTTTTTGAATGAGTTTTTTCCCTTGGACCTCAATCGCTTTGTGCATGTCTGCTTTTGGACTTAAATATCGTAAAATTCCTAGCATACGCCCAACCCCCCTGTGTACTGATTTAGGGCAAAATTGGGGGGTGGGCGTTTGCTAGAGATATACCCCTTTGCACAAAGTTTTTTTTGTGCTCAACCATATAATTGAGTGAATAAAAACCCCGGAAGCATGTAAGTTAGGTCGTGTGAGTAGGAGTGAAGGAAAGTAGAAAAAAGGGACTTTGAGGCAAAGAAGGCCAACGAGTTCCATGCTTTCCGTTGTAGGTCCTTGTTTCGCAATACCCTGCCTTCGGATCTTTCATCTTCCAGATAATGCAGCACACACACCTTGGTCGCCATGTTCAGATCTAACTGCTGGTCCTTTAGACAGTTTCCGTTTTTGTTTGTCTTTTCCGTACTGCCGTTCAAGTCTATCTCTGTTTTCACCCCATTCCCTGATCCTCTTCCTATCCACAGAAAATTCACGGGCACTCTCTGAAACATTCCCACCTGCTTTGTTATCCAGATACTGGAGGGCTTCCAGTTTGAAAGATCTAGTGTAAGACTCTGGCTTGGGCATTTTGCAAAAATAGCACAGAGAGATTCAAGAACCAACTTCTGGCCATAAGGAAGCATTATCGAACGTCACTGACAGATAAAAGATGTCAGTGGAAAAAGCATGACTAATCTTTATTCCCTTTGTTGGGGATGGGTGAGAGTGAGGAGAGAGGACAAAGAATAAGAAAAAAGGGAAGAAAATAGGAAAAGGTAAAAAAGGGGAAAAGATGACTTTAAGAACAGTCTGCACAAATCCTAGTGAAAGTGAGCATGGTTTCTTTGAAAAAAGCAGGGTGGGCGTTTGGTAGGTAGTTACCCCTGTGCACAACTTTTGGCCCAAAGTGGGGGTGGGTGTTTGCTAGATGGTGGGCTTATGCTAGGGATTTTACGGTACTACTACTACCACCACCACCACTACTTCTACTACTACCACTACAACTACTACTGCTACTAACTACTACTACTACTACTACTACTACTACTACTACTACTACTACTACTACTACTACTACTACTACTACCACTACGACTACTACTGCTACTAACTACTACTACTACTACTACTACTATTACTACTACTACTACTACTATACTACTACTACTACTACTACTACTACTACTACTACTACTCTCTGCTGCTGCTACTACTACTACTACTACTACTACTACTACTGCTGCTGCTGCTACTGCTGCTACTGCTGCTGCTGCTACTCCTGCTGCTGCTACTGCTACTGCTACTGCTACTACTAACTACTACTACTACTACTACTACTGCTACTGCTGCTGCTGCTGCTGCTACTACTACTACTACTACTACTACTACTACTACTACTACTACTACTACTTCTTCGCAATTCTTCTTCTTCTTCTTCTTCTTCTTCTTCTTCTTCTTCTTCCTCTTCCTCTTCCTCTTCTTCTTCTTCTTCTTCTTCTTCTTCTAAGAAGGGTTGACCAGTCAGTGTGTTGAGTGAGGCCAATGACCGTGTGGTGTGTGCAGGAACGTAAGTTGGGTCAGCGACTGAACATCATCCTAGTGGCCGAGGGGGCCATTGACCGCAAGGGTACGGCCATCACAGCCGAGCGGATCAAAAATGTCAGTTCCC
>JASPKP010000857.1:0-22500 GCA_030674155.1 Stramonita haemastoma | reverse complement strand
TGATGATGATGATGATGATGGCGGAGGTCATAATGAGAAATGCTGGAGTGGCGCTTGTGATAGATGTGACTCTTTCAATGATGATGAATATGATGATTATGTTAATAGCAATATTGAGAATTTTATTAATGAAGGGGTCAATTGTGGAAAGGAGAATACAAAATGTCACGGTGGCGTTTGTGACAAGGAAAATAGTGACAACAAGAGTGATGATGATGATGATGATGATGATGATGATGATGATGATGATGATGATGATGATGAAGACGAAGAAGAAGAAGAAGAAGAAGAAGAAGAAGAAGAAGAAGAAGAAGAAGAAGAAGAAGAAGAAAGAAGAAGATGATGATGATGATGATGATGATGATGATGATGATGATGACGATGACGATGACGATGACGACGATGATGTTGGTGATGTCGAGGAGGAGGAGGAGGAAGAGGGGGAGGAGGAGGCGGACAGAGAAGTAGAAAAAGAAAAAGAGGAGGAGAGGGAGGAAGAAGAAGAGGAAGACAAAAGTGGAAAGGTTACTGGGAAATGGCATGGTAGGATCTATGACAGGGATAAAAGTGATAATGAGAATAATGATGATAAGGACAATGATGATGGAAATGAGGATAATAATGATGATAATGGCATTACAGTAGGATATGATCATAGGAAATGTTCTGGAGGCACCTGGAGCATGGCTGCTTATGACGTTGACGGTGATGATGAAGGTAGAGACGACAGTGACCATGACGTTGACGATGATGATGAAGGTAGAGACGACAGTGACAATGACGTTGACGGTGATGTTGAGAGTAGAGACGACAGAGACAATGATGTTGACGATGATGATGAAGATAGAGACGACAGAGACAATGATGTTGACGATGATGATGAAGATAGAGAGGACAGAGACAATGATGTTGACAATGATGATGTAGGTAGGGACGACTGTACTGAAAATTGCTTTGGGGTGGATGTAAAAGGCTGTCAGGGGGAGTGTGAAAGTGAAGTGAGAATGGTCGAACATTTAGTAGTGGGTAAAAACGCCACAAAAATGTGCCAAAACAATAACAATGCCAGTTACGGGAAACCATTTTGTACCCATGCGCACTCAAGTAAGGAAGAATGCTGCAAAGAATGTGCTGCACTCGGTGAACGTGGTGTACCGAAGCAGGATTGTAGTTTTCTTACTGACAGTAATACTGGGGATGATAACTGTTGTGGGAATTTGGTCACATCTCGAGACAGCATGGCAAGTGAAAATAGTAAAGAATTATTACCGTCTAGTTCTGAAAATGACATCAGGATCTATAGCTCCACATGCACGTTACCGGAACGGATAACTTGCATGGCATTAAATGTATGTGGTATTCTTACTAAACTGAGAAACCCTGATTTCACGTCATTTATTTCTAAATATGACATTGTATGTATCTCGGAAAGCAAGCTAGATGATATTGATGAAATTCAAATTCCAGGGTATGTAGCTTTTTATAAAAATCGGGAAAAATATAAGCGAAAATCTGGGGGTATACTTCTATTAGTCAGAGATAAATTTGTACATTATATAACAGTATTTGAGAGGGAAATTAGAAAATCTAAAGTTAGTGACTATGTTAAAAAACACTATTGTTTCGTTAAGGATAGTGATTTGTGTGAGAATGCTTTGTTTTTCAAATTTAACAAGAAACTGATGAAGCAAGATGTACTCTTTGGGGCTATCTACCTTCCACCAGAAGGTTCCCCTTTTGAAAACAGAGACTTCTTTGATGAGATAGAGGAGGCAATGCTTCATATTGACCACGAAAGTATATGTTTACTGGGGGACTTTAATGCCAGGACTAGTACATTGAATAATAATAACATTGATGTAGATAATGACTGTTTGACTTGGCAGCCAGATGGTGCTACAGAGGAAGATGTAGGAAGCCACAATAGTTCACGAGTTCCTTTCCGGGTTTCACAAGATGCAGCTTTAAACAACTGGGGAAAGAAGCTAATAGAATTTTGTAAGACTGTAGATGTCATAATTGTAAATGGATGTATTGGAGAAGACGCCAACTTTGGTAAATGTACATGTAAAAATGTCAGTGTAGTGGATTACGCCATTGTCTCATTGAGTTTGATAACTGCTATTTCAGATTTTGTTGTTTGCGATTTTTGTGAATTGTATTCTGATGTTCATTGCCCTATCGTGCTTACTTTATGTATAACGGTCTCTAATGAGCTAGAAACTCAAGTTAGAAGGTCAGATTGTGCCTCTGATGATTGTACGTTAGACAAGGTGGTAGGGGTTTCAGAGTTTCCTTGGGGCAAGCCAAGATGGCTCAAAGACAAGGAAATCGATTATATATCTTCACTGGATAATGACGAAATTTTTAGAGTTGAGAAGGTATTAGATAGTCTGTTAGGCTCCACATAGCCAATTTCACAATCTGATGTAGATGGTTTAGTTAGTGATGTTACAAACATAATGAAAAACAGTGAGGTAATTAATGGATTGTTTAATAAAAAGCGTAAGTTTAAAAAAAACACAAAAAAGAAAAAATGTGAAGTGCGCATGGTTTAACACAAGTTGTGAAATCAAACGAAAGGCATTCTTTAAAGCAGTAAACCGCCATGCTCATTCTAGAGGAAACCAGAGTTTGTATCTTGTCCGGCAAAAGCAAGCCGTGACTACAAAAAAGAAATTAAAAAGCAATTCAAAATATATAAAAAATAACCTTGTAAAGAAAATTAGAAAATTAAAGATTTCTGATCCCAAAGCATACTGGAAAGTAATTAATGGGACCAGCTTAGAAAAAGACAAACCAGCTACACCCATTTCATGTCAGGCATTTAAGGATCATTTTGTAAAGATATATTCTGATGCAGAAGAGACAGTAGAAGACTATAATGTTATTGCAGATCACTCCATTGTAAACCAAGAATTAAACTTACCCTTTACTGAGGAGGAAATACAGAATGCAATTACCAGACTTAAATTAAATAAAGCTTGTGGTTACGACCACATCACTAACGAATTTCTAAAGGCGTCATCAACCAGGTTACTTGGAACTTTTACTAAATTGTTTAATGTAATTCTTCGCTCTGGAAAAACTCCAAATGCCTGGTCCTTAGGAATTATAAAGCCAGTTTTCAAATGTAAAGGAAGTCCAGAAGATCCTAATAATTACAGAGGAATAACAATTTTAAGTTGCTTCGGAAAGTTATTTACTTCAGTGATTAACAACAGGTTGACAAAATATTTCAATGAACACAAGACTATTGGCCAAGAACAAGCAGGTTTTAGAGCAGGTTTTTCCACCACTGATCACTTATTTACACTTCATTGCATGATTGATGTGTTTCTTGCCAAGAGAAAACGACTGTATTGTCTTTTTGTTGATTTCGAAAAGGCATTTGACCGTGTTAACAGAGCTTTTCTTTGGCGGAAGCTGGTCGGTCATGGTGTGAATGGAAATATTTTAAAGGTTATCAAAGATATTTATACTAAAGCCAAGTCATGTGTTGGTGGTGGGGATGAGCGTTCTGATTTTTTTCAATCCACATCTGGGGTCCGTCAGGGCGAAAACTTGTCACCTTTACTCTTTGCTTTGTATTTGAATGATATGCAATCTTATATTATTGAAAAAATGAATGGTTTACCAACAATGTCAAAGGAAGCCAGAGAACTTGGGTGGGAAAGTGAAAAAGAAAATCTTTTGTTGAAAATGTTTTTGTTATTGTATGCAGATGATACGGCAATTTGTGCCGAATCGAAAGAAGATTTACAGGAAGCTATAAATGCTATGTGTAATTACTGCCATAAATGGAAACTTAACATGGATGTAGAAAAAACAAAAGTTTTGGTCTTCTCTCGAGGAAAGATCAAGAAAATGCCTTGTTTTACATGTTGTGGTAAAGAAATTAAAGTGTTTTTTTCTTTCAAGTATCTGGGGCTAAACCTTAATTATAATAACAGATTTAACCTGGCACAAAAACATTTATATGACCAGGCACGTCGTAGTATGTTCTCTTTGTTAAAAAATGTAGAAGACTCTTTCTTCCCATTGATATTCAGATAGAGCTATTTAACAGAGTGGTCGTCCCAGTCTTGCTCTATGGGTGTGAAATTTGGACACCATCAATGTGTGAATTAGCTTCTAAATTACAGCTTAAGTTCTTTAAAATAATACTTAAACTTGGAAAATCTACTCCAAGTAAAATGATTTATGGAGAATTGGGTCAGTTTCCTGTGGAAATAACAGCAAAAGTAAGGATGCTATTTTACTGGTTTAAACTAGTGGATGCAGGAAGCGAGTCCAAGTTTTCAAATATTGTATACAGACTTCTACATGATATGTATATGGCTAATTCCCACAAATCACCTTATTTAGTTACTGTAGAACGTACATTAAACGAAATTGGATTAAGTGGTATATGGCAGAATCAGTTTGATCTCCGAGTATCATCAGAATGGTTTAAAGCCAAAGTTACACGTAGTTTGCAAGATCAGTATTTACAGCAATGGTATTCTCATGTGGACAATGACGACATCTTCCTCAATTATAGACTATTTAAAAAGTGTTTCTGCTTTGAACATTACTTATCCATTCTTCCTCGTACCTCATTACTAACTTTTATTCATTTTCGAACGTTAAATCATAGACTTCCCATCCAAACAGGCAGAATAAGTAGTATTCCCAGAGCAGAGAGAGTCTGTGATAAATGTGAAGATAGCGAGTTAGGAGATGAGTTTCATTGCTTGTTCAAATGTAATTTTTTTGTGCAGTTAAGAAACAAATTTATCCCAAAATATTATCATAAAAATCCAAATGTTATCAAGTTCCATGAACTGTTTAGCTCTAGGAGGAAATCTTTGCTTATTAAAGTTACACAGTTTCTGAAAGAAATAATGAAAAAACACTAATTTGATATTTTTTCATAAATGATACTAGTGCAAATTGTTTTATGCTATATACAATTTCGTTCCCCTGTAGGTATAGACTATGAAGGCTTGGTGTGTGTATGTGGGGGGGGGGGGGTGTATATGTGTGTGTGTGTGTGTGTGTGTGTGTGTGTGTGTGTGTGTGTGTGTGTGTGTGTGTGTGTGTGTGTGTGTGTGTGTGTGTGTGTGTGTGTGTGTGTGTGTGTGTGAGAGTGTGTTTGTGTGAGTGAGTGAGTGTCCTCGCTCTCTTGGGTGCCGTGTGCTTAAAATTAATGGGAAGAAGTTCAAACTATAATTGTGCAATACATCCGTCATGTGAGAACTTGGTATTTTCATGTGAATATTGGTTCTTTGGATTGTATTGTATTGTTTTTGTGGTGCACTTATTGTATTTTTAAATTTTTTTTTATGCTTTTGTGTTGCTTGGGTCTTAGGGCAGGTGTGCCCTTAAGGGTTGACCTGCAGACATTAGAGTGCCTTTCTGCATGAGTGTATGTTAGTGTGTGTGTGTGCGTGTATAAGTATATGTGTGCTTCTAGATGCCTTAGCGTTGCACGGCATATGCTGGGGAGAGAGAGAGAGAGGAGAGAGAGAGAGAGAGAGAGAGAGAAGAGAGAGAGAGAGAGAGAGAGAGAGAGAGAGAGAGAGAGAGAGAGGAGAGAGAGAGAGAGAGAGAGAGAGAGAAGAGAGAGAGAGAAACGCATTAATTGTCGAGTCATCTAAACATCATGCTGTTTGTTTGTTTGTTTGTTTGTTTGTTTGTTGTTGTTTTTTTTTTGGGGGGGGGGTGTTTCTTTTTTTTGTGTGTGTGTGTGTGTGGTGGGGGGGGGGGGGGGTGTTTTGTTCTCCTAATGTATTGTGAATACTCTTTCTTTTTTCTTTTTTTATGCCATCCATTGTGTTAGGATTTTTGTTGTGAGTATTTTTCACACGCCCATATCTGCAAGCATTGGTTTTGTCAAATTTCATGTACCCCTTGGGGGGTTTTCTTGAAATAAAATTTTGAATTTGAAAAAAATTGAATTTGTATGGACAATAAAACTGTGTCAGTGTCAGTGTCAGTGTCTCTCTCTCTTCCTTTCCCTTTCCTTTCCCTTCTAACTTCCACCTTCACATATCCTATCCTAGACTTATTATGGAGAAGAGTGGAGTGTTTTGGTTGTTATGTTGGATTCAAATTGTATTCTTACCATTCATTCATTCATTCATTCATTCATTCATTCATTCATTCATTCATTCATTCTCTCTCTCTCTCTCTGTCTCTCTCTCTCTGTCTCTCTCTCTCTCTCTCTGTCTCTCTCTCTCTCTCTCTCTCTCTCTCTCTCTCTCTCTCTCTCTCTCTCTCTCTCTCTCTCTCTCTCTCTCTTGTTTGTCCTTTCCTTTCCTTGCTTCTTTCCTCTTCTATGGTATTCTTTTCTAGAGAATTGTACTTACAAAAGCTGAAAATAAAAGCAAAGTTCATTATCTATCAATACAATTTGATACCGCATCTACCGTTTATATTAGCAGCAAAAGAATGCTGCACTTGAGATGACTGACTTGACTTGACTTATGCCTGTGGATTCCCGTGGGAACATAGGGCCACAACAACACTCCTCCAACGGACTCGGTTCTGGGAGATCCTCTTCAGCTCGGCCCATGTCATTCCGGCTGCTTTCGTCTCTGCTTCAATGCTTCTGCGCCAGGTCTGTTTTGGTCGGCCTACTTTCCGCTTCCCTTGTGGATTCCAGTCAAGGGCCTGCCTGGTGACATCTGAAGCAGGCTTGCGGAGCGTATGGCCAATCCATCCCCATTTCCTTTTCTTGATCTCCGTGTCAATTGGAGCGTGTCTGGTCCTGTCCCATAGTTCTTCGTTTGAGACTACTTCTGGCCACCTGATACCAAGGATGTTCCTAAGACATCTGTTGGTAAATGTCTGGAGTTTGTGGGTGTTGGTCTTTGTCACCCGCCAGGTTTCTGAGCCATACAGTAGGACCGACTTGACATTGGTGTTGAATATCCGGATCTTGTTGTGGAGTGAGAGGGATGTTGATCTCCAGATTGGGCGAAGGGTGTTGAAGGCATGACGTGCTTTATTTATTCGGCACTTGATGTCTTCGTCCGTTCCCCATCTTTACTAACGACACTGCCCAGGTAGGTGAATTTGTCGACTTCTTTGATGTTTTCTTGGTGTAGTCGCACTGGGTCTTGTTTCTTGTTGTTCACCCTCATGACCTCCGTCTTCTTGATGTTGATTTGGAGGCCTATTTTATCGGCTTCCTCCGCAACATGACATAGCTTCTCTTGTGCATCTTGGTGCCTGTGTGAGAGAAGGCTGATGTCGTCTGCGAAGTCCAGGTCTTCCAGCTGCCTTGTGATGGTCCACTGTATGCCAGTTCTCCTGCCTGCTGTGGCCTGTCGCATTATCCAGTCAACCACCAACAGGAAGATGGTTGGTGACAACAGACAGCCCTGACGAACGCCGGTTTGTACGCAGAAGGGTTCCGTCAATTTACCATCATGGATGACTTGGCAAGTGGCATCTTCATAGAGCTGTTGGATGATGGTGACAAACTTTGGTGGGAAACCATAGTGGTGCATCAGTCTCCAGATGACATCTCTGTCGACGCTGTCAAATGCCTTCTGGAAGTCGACAAAGACTGAATACAAGGGGTCTGCCACTCGAGGGACTGCTCGATGATGATGCGCATTGTGGCGATCTGATCTGTGCATGATCTGTTTTGTCGGAAGCCTGCCTGTTCATCCCTGAGTGTCTTGTCTAGTGCCGTCTTCAGTCTTTCTAAGATTATTCTTGTCAGTACTTTCCCTGGTATAGACAGCAGCATGATTCCTCTCCAGTTGTTGAAGGATGACAGGTCCCCTTTCTTTGGTAGCTTCACGAGGTAGCCTTTCTTCCAGTCTTCTGACACACTCTCTTGCTCCCAGATCTTGTGTAGGAGTGGATACATCATGTCAGTTGAAGTCTGGATGTCTGCCTTCAGTGCTTCAGGGGGTATACCGTCAGGACCTGCTGCTTTGCCTGACTTTAAAGACTTTATGGCTTTGGTGATCTCATTTTTGGTGGGGGGGGCCGGTGTTGATGCCAAGGATTTCAGTAGGTGGTGGGATATCTGGTGGGACAGATGGTGCTGGTCTGTTGAGTGTTTCTTTGAAGTGCTCTGCCCATCTTGCTCTCTGGTCTTCTTCACCTGGAATGGTATTGCCGTTCTTGTCTTTGATAGGGCAATTAGGTTTACTGTTTTTTCCTGAGAGAGTCCTCGTGATCTCATAGAGTCTCTTCATGTTTCTTTGGCCTGCTGCAGTCTCTGCTTCCTGAGTCAGCTCCTCGATGAAATTTCTCTTGTCCTTTCTTGCACTTCTTTTTACTGCACGTTTTTTGTCCCAGTATCGTGCTTGTAATGTCTGCTTCTCTTCCTGATCTTGTGTTCTGTTGATCTGGTCTTTCAGCTGTTTTCTCTCGGTGATCAGTGCCCATGTTTCTGTTGTCAGCCATTCCTTGCGTTTTCTTGTATTTTTTCCCAAGACTGCTTGGCATGTTGTCTTCCAGGTCTCATGTAGACTGTGCCACTGCTCTTCGATCGTTTCCTCTGGCATCTGGGCAAGCATGCTGAATTTGTTTCTTAGTTCCAGCTTGAATTCTTCTGTTTTCGCTTTAAGGCTTTGCACGTTGAATTTGTGCGATGGTCTTCCTGCATTGTCGGTGAAGGCTTTGAGCTTTGTCTTGAGGATGGCTATTACAAGATGGTGGTCTGACGCTGCGTCTGCTCCGCGCTTCACCCTGACATCGTGCAGGCTCCTTCTCCACTTTCGCCCGATGGTGATGTGGTCGATCTGGTTTTCAGTCTTGCCATCTGGGGAAGTCCATGTGGTCTTGTGGACTTTCCTGTGGGGAAAGATGGTGCCTCCAATGACCAGGTCATTGAAGGTGTAGAACTCTGCTAAGAGTTCACCATTTTCATTCTGGTCTCCCGTGCCATGTTTGCCCATAATCAGTTCTCTGTTGGTGTTATCTGACCCAACTTTTGCATTCAGGTCTCCCATTAGGATCTTCATGTCCCTCTTTGGTGTTTTGTCCATTATGGCTTGGACTTGCTCGTAGAAGTTTTCTTTTTCTTCTAAATCAGCGGCATTTGTTGGAGCATAGCATTGGAGGATGGTAACTTTCCTGCCCTTTGAGTTGAACCGGGCAGTGAGGATCCGTGGTGACACTGGTTCCCAGGATAGTAGTGCTCGCATTGCCTCAGGTTTCATCAGCAGCGCTACTCCATGTGTGTGGGGCTGGCCTTCCTCCTGTCCAGAGTAGATGATGGTATCTCCACTCGCTAGTCTTGACCGTCCCGTTCCATTCCATCTAGTCTCGCACAGGCCAAGGATCTTCAGGTTGTACCTATGCATTTCTCTACATACCTGTGCTGTTTTTCCAGTTTCATATAGGGTTCTGATGTTCCAGGTCCCTATTCTGGTTGTTGACTTGGTTGACAGAAGAGTTGTCGGCGCACTGGCTTCCCGAAGGCTTTCACCAGCTCGCGTCATAGACTCTGCCAGAGAGGACTCTCCCCCAACCAGGTCGCTGTTTAGAGATATTGTTGTGGTTTCTGTAACATACTGATTTTTAAGTGAATGGGTTGTTAACCCAAAGCACAACCCCCAACCTGGAGGACCAGGGTGCAAATTTAGTCTGGCTCCTACCCCACAGACCTGTTGAGCATGGTTGAACCTGCCGGAGGCCGAAGCCCCCGCCCACATAGCTCTGGGGATCAAACAGAACACGCAAGCCATCCCACCACGTCAAGGTAACGCACCATCGGGACAGACTTGAGATGAAATAGCCCTATATAGAAACGAAAATACAATGTTCACTTGTCTTCATCACGTCGTTTTTCCAAATCAGCACTAAGCCTAGATTTCAAGAAGGCCCCAGCATGATGCACATCAGTCGTTGTCTTTGTAACCTTATATCTGTTTCCTAGCAGCCAGAGTCCAAACAAAGCGTCACCTCTGCCCTTGAAAGTTGGCTTTAGCTTCAAACTCTTGCTCCAAATGAACCTTGACCTCCCTTGAAAACTTTGTTGTCTGCTAGTCCTTGTTCATAATATCCACGCACTCATACCTTTTCAAACCTTTCTTTATTTTTCAGAACAAAAATGTATCTTTAGTTTATCATCCACCTTAATGAGAACACTTTAGATAAATAAGCTTTCACTTTCAAGGATTTTCAAGGAGGAGTTCATCACAGGTTGTCTACTTGATCATTTTCATCAGGACTGAAGGTCTTGGATCTAATATTCTTTTTTTTTTAATCCAAAGTCGCAAATACGGAATTCCGTGAAAACGAAAGAAATGGATGGGTGGTCTAGATGGTAACGCAACTGGCCTAGAAAGCAAAAAGTCTGGGTCTGAGTGTGTGGTGGTTCGTACCCCGTTTGGAACCAAAACTTTTTCCCCATTCATTAGACCCTGAGTGGTGGTTTGGGCGCTAGTCTTTCGGATGAGACGATAAACCGAGGTCCTGTTGTTTACATATCACTATTTAGCGCACGTAAAAGAACCCACGGCAACAAGGGGGCTGACCCTGGCAAATTTCTGTCGAAAAAAGCCACTCTGATAGGGAAACAAATACAGTTGCATGCAGGAAAAAGAATAAAAAAAGGTAGGCACTGCACATGTGGCGATGTGCTCTCCCCGGCAGAAAAATCTGCTGTGACATAAAGTGGTACAAAATACCCCCCAAAAATTACAAAATCACCCATAATGTACACACACACACACACACACACACACACACACACACACACACACACACACACAAAAACACACACACACACACACACACACACACACACACACACACACACAACACACACACACACACAAAAGGTGTCAGGATCTAATATCAGATCACCAGATCAGCAGATGGGTACACCTAGATAAGATATATCAATACATATTTATGGCTGCATAAACTTGGGTCATACCTCATTTATAATAACAATAACATCAGTGACACCGCCATATCCCCACCTCATGCACACATTATACTGATTTCAGTTACAACTGAAAAAAAAAGAAAAAGCCTTCCTAGCTTTCCTTTCATTTGTTGAATGGATGGTGGTCTAGAGGTAACGGGCCTGCCAAAGAATGTGAAAAGTCCGGGTCGGAAGTGTGCGGTGGTTTGACCCCCGTTTAGGCCCTAAACTTTCCCCCCATCCATTAGAGCATGAATGGTGGTCTGGTGTTAGTCTTTCAGATGAGTCGATGAAAACGAAGCCCTATGTCTTAAAAAACTATTTAGCTCACGTAAAAGAATCCACGGCAACAAGAGACTTGTCCCTGGCAAAATTTAATAGAAAAGAGCCACTCTTGTAGGGAAGCCAATACTGCTGCAGACGGGGACAGAAAAAAAAAAAGGGTGGCACTGCCCTCGTGGTGACGCGCTCTCCCCAGGGAGAGCAGCCCGAGCTTCACACAGAGAAATGTGCCGTGACTTAAAGTGGTGTGAAAGTGTAAAAAGGGTAACAATAAAGCCCAACTACAAACACGTTCAAGTGAAACAGAAAAGGAGGAGGCGTAAAGGAAAGATCACTGTACAAGTTTACCAATCGTCTTCTAAACCACTTTATGTCACAGCAGATTTCTTTGCGTGAAATTCGAGCTATTTTCCCCGGAAGAGCGGGTCGCCACAAGTACAGTGCCTACCCATTATTTATTGTCTTTTTCCTGTCTGCAGGTGTATTTGTTTACCCTATCAGAGTGGCTTTTTTTCTACAGAGTTTTGCCAGGGACAAGCCTCTTGCTGCCGTGGGTTCTTTCACGTGCGCTAAATAATGATGAGTAACACACGACCTCGGTTGATTGTCTCATCCAAAGACCACCACTCATGATCTAATGGATGGAGGAAAAGTTTTGGGCCCAAACGGGATTCGAACCACAGGACACTTTCACCTGGATTTTTCGCTTTCCAGGTCAGGCCCACTACCTCTAGACAAGGGAGACACTTAATAATTGATGAAATAATCATACTTTTAGATGCTTTGAAACTGATCTTTGTTTTTGGTAAGTTTTAAAGTTTTGGAAGCCTATTCTCAATACAAGAAGCTTGATTTGTACAGTTTGTTTCTGGGTCTTGGAAATATAAGCAAGTGGTTATGTCTATGCTTGTTATTTTGTTCAAACATTTGATTATCTAGGGATGTGCAATAACTAGGCTTTGATCTGCATTAAAGAGAATTAGCTTCTCTCTTTTTATCCTAAATTGTTCATTTGCACTATGGGTTAAGATAGTTTCTGAAGTTTATCTCTGATTCAGTATCTTATTTTACCTAAGGAAGTTTAATTCTTTCTTAAAAAAGGAGCATGTCTGTCCTACACTTAAAGAGAATGTATTAACCCAATGTACTGTGTGTGTGCGTGCGTGGGTGCATGAGTGCCTGGTGCATGAGTGCGTGCCTGCGAGCACACGAGGGCAGTGTGGGCTACCTGCTTTTAGATCTACCAGCGTGGCAGATACAGCAGCACGGGTTTGTTCTGAAATTCAAAGTCGGGGAAGGGGGGGGGGGGGGCGCGGCCCACGCTTATTTTCAAACAAGGTGCTGCTTTGCTGCTTTGCTGTGATCTGTGGCTGAATTTAGGACACCCACGACAGGAAATGTGACCCCATTCTGTGAAAGAGAAGTTGGCGGCAGTTTGCTTTAAGTGTCTGCTAAACTCCAATATCAAATGGACAGATCTCCCAGTGGGCATAAGGGGGGGGGGGGGGGGGAGTATCAATATAGAAATAGATAGCATCACTATTTTCTGGAAAATTTCTGCTAATTCTCTTTTCAAATTCTTATTTCTGTCTCACTCATTGCTTCTGCCTGGTCCATAAGACAAGAGTCTATTGTCTGCCTTGGTCCATTGCCTGTCGTGCATGCATTCATCTATCTGCATGAATGAATTCGTATGATATATGTGACGCTTCCACACGAATGAGTCCTAGCACATACCTAATTGCGCTAGGAGCCTTTAGGCAGGTGGGGCACTGTCAATTTTGAGATATTGATTGATTATTAAACTAGATCTGTTTATTATCTTATAATGAAATATCAAGCATGATTTTATCCCTTTGCTTAATGTGCTTTGAAAACAAGCCTCATTCTGACAACTGTTACTAAAAACTTGCGGTTCTCATTTTGTCAATCCAAGTATCGTTTCAATTGTAATAATGTTGCACAGATTGTCCGATTTTCAATCTGTTTTTGTTTGATAGCCACTTTATTGCACATTAATACATGTCAAAACTAAATGACCTCATGTGCACTCCGTCTCATTATTGGTGGAGGTCACATATTGCTTGCATGCATAAATGAGTTGTGTGTGTTTGCATGAATGTCTCCCTACATGCCAGTGTGTGCGGGTGTGTAGGGCCTATGTGTGTTGAAAGGCAACCCTGGACAGTACAAAAAATACAAATCAAACATACATATATGAAAAACTACTGTCTGACAACTGCAAGAATGTTTAGATTCAAATAAATACCCAAGCAGCAACATCTTACCTTCACTACAGGTGTGTCACAAACTGTTAAATTTCTAGGCGCCCCTCGGTGCAGGTGTTTGTTAGGATGGAGGTGAGAACTATGCTACAAGTGCTGTTGATGGTATCAAGGTACCCTGCAGTGGAAACAGACATGGACAAGAAAAAAAACGAGGGGGGGGGGGGGGGGGGATGTCGATTTCGCGCGCTTTTAGATAGGTTTATATGCTCAGAGAGGGATACACGAAAAAGTTTTATATGCAGCAGAGTTGTGTGTTGATAGTGGGCCTTTCTGATTGGTTGTTATTTCAGCACAGCTGCCAGTTTATTTAGGGTGCATTACTATTTGAAAAAATCCACTAGACTACAACCAGACCAGGCTCTCTTCTCTCCTCTTCTCGTCTGTCTGTCTCTGCTCTGTCTGTCTCTCTGTCTGTCTCTCTCTCTCGTCTCTCTCTCTCTCCTCTCTCTCTCTCTCTCTCTCTCCTCTCTCTCTCTCTCTCTCCTCTCTCTCTCTCCTCTCTCTCTCTCTCTCCTCTCTCTCTCTCTCTCTCTCTCAACAGAGAGCCGAAGAGCTAAGAAAGCTAGTTTGTCGGAAGGAAAGCTGGTAAGTGTACGGGACAAAAAGAAGCGTTGGGCCACAAAAATAAGGACACTATACAGCAATATGATGCACCAGGGCAAAGTGGAGGGTCCCCTCCACATGCACGCACACAAACCAACACCTGACAAACACCAGCGCGGCGCGCGTGCGCGCAAGCATACCCACCCCCCACCCGAAAAAGCTGCCGTTTTCAGCACAGATAGCAGCCCAAGAGCCGTTTTCAGCCCCGTGGCACCCCGACTTTTGCACAGTAAAAGACCCCACGGCACCAGGACGTAATCCGTTCTGTATGCAGACACTCTCTGCCACCATCTTGCATAGGTGTGGCGCCGGATTTGTGGCGACACGAGAGCCGCCAAGAGCTAAGAAAGCTAGTTTGTCGGAAGGAAAGCTGGTAAGTGTACGAGGACGAAAAACAAGCGTTGGGCACAAAAATAATGACACTATACAGCAATATGATGCACCAGGGCACAAGTGGAGGGTCCCCTCCACATGCGCGCACACAAACCAACACACTGACAAATACCACGCGTGCGCGCGTGCGCCCAAGCATACCCACCCCCCACACCCAAAAAGCTGCCGTTTTGAGCACAGATAGCAGCCCAGAGACGTTTTCAGCCCCGTGGCACCCCGACTTTTGCACGGTAAAAGACCCCACGGCACCAGGACGTAATCTTACTGTATGCAGACACTCTCGCCACCATCTTGCATAGGTGTGGCGCCGGATTTGTGGCGACACAAGAGCCGCCAAGAGCTAAGAAAGCTAGTTTGTCGGAAGGAAAGCTGGTAAGTGTACGGGACGAAAAACAAGCGTTGGGCCCAAAAATAAAGACACTATACAGCAATATGATGCACCGGCAAAGTGGAGGTCCCCTCCACATGCGCGCACACAAACCAACACACTGACAAAACAACCCGCGCGCGCGCGCGTGCGCCAAGCATACCCACCCCCCACCCGAAAAAGCTGCCGTTTTGAGCACAGATAGCATCCCAAGATCCGTTTTCAGCCCCGTGGCACCCCGACCTTTGCACGATAAAAGACCCCACGGCACCAAGGACGTAATCGTACTGTATGCAGACACTTCTGCCACCATCTTGCATAGGTGTGGCGCCGGATTTGTGGCGACACGAGAGCCGCCAAGAGCTAAGAAAGCTAGTTTGTCGGAAGGAAAGCTGGTAAGTGTACGGGCGAAAAACAAGCGTTGGGCACAAAAATAAGGACACTTACAGCAATATGATGCACCAGGGCAAAGTGGAGGGTCCCCTCCACATGCGCGCACACAAACCAACACACTGACAAACACCAGCGGTGCGCGCGTGCGCGCAAGCATACCACCCCCCACCCGAAAAAGCTGCCGTTTTGAGCACAGATAGCAGCCCAAGATCGTTTTCAGCCCGTGGCACCCCGACTTTTGCACGGTAAAAGACCCCACGGCACCAGGACGTAATCGTACTGTATGCAGACACTCTCTGCCACCATCTTGCATAGGTGTGGCGCCGGATTTGTGGCGACACGAGAGCCGCCAAGAGCTAAGAAAGCTAGTTTGTCGGAAGGAAAGTGGTAAGTGTACGAGACGAAAAACAAGCGTTGGCACAAAAATAAGACACTGTACAGCAATATGATGCACCGGGCAAAGTGGAGGGTCCCCTCCACATGCGCGCACACAAACCAACACACTGACAAACACCAGCGCGCGCGCGCGTGCGCGCAAGCATACCCACCCCCACCACCGAAAAAGCTGCCGTTTTGAGCACAGATAGCAGCCCAAGAGCCGTTTTCAGCCCCGTGGCACCCCGACTTTGCACGGTAAAAGACCCCACGGCACCAGGACGTAATCGTACTGTATGCAGACACTCTCTGCCACCATCTTGCATAGGTGTGGCGCCGGATTTGTGGCGACACGAGAGCCGCCAAGAGCTAAGAAAGCTAGTTTGTCGGAAGGAAAGCTGGTAAGTGTACGGGACGAAAAACAAGCGTTGGGCACAAAAATAAGACACTATACAGCAATATGATGCACCGGGCAAAGTGGAGGGTCCCCTCCACATGCGCGCACACAAACCAACACACTGACAAACACCAGCGCGCGCGCGTGCGCGCAAGCATACCCACCCCCCACCCGAAAAAGCTGCCGTTTTGAGCACAGATAGAGCCCAAGAGCCGTTTTCAGCCCCTGGCACCCCGACTTTTGCACGGTAAAAGACCCCACGGCACCAGGACGTAATCGTACTGTATGCAGACACTCTCTGCCACCATCTTGCATAGGTGTGGCGCCGGATTTGTGGCGACACGAGAGCCGCCAAGAGCTAAGAAAGCTAGTTTGTCGGAAGGAAAGCTGGTAAGTTACGGGACGAAAAAAAGCGTTGGGCACAAAAATAATGACACTATACAGCAATATGATGCACCAGGGCAAAGTGGAGGGTCCCCTCCACATGCGCGCACACAAACCAACACACTGACAAACACCAGCGCGCGCGCGTGCGCGCAAGCATACCCACCCCCCACCCGAAAAAGCTGCCGTTTTGAGCACAGATAGCAGCCCAAGAGCCGTTTTCAGCCCCGTGGCACCCCGACTTTTGCACGGTAAAAGACCCCACGGCACCAGGACGTAATCGTACTGTATGCAGACACTCTCTGCCACCATCTTGCATAGGTGTGGCGCCGGATTGTGGCGACACAGAGCCGCCAAGAGCTAAGAAAGCTAGTTTGTCGGAAGGAAAGCTGGTAAGTGTACGGGACGAAAAACAAGCGTTGGGCACAAAAATAATGGACACTATACAGCAATATGATGCACCGGGCAAAGTGGAGGTCCCCTCCACATGCGCGCACACAAACCAACACACTGACAAACACCAGCGCGCGCGCGCGTGCGCGCAAGCATACCCACCCCCCACCCGAAAAAGCTGCCGTTTTGAGCACAGATAGCAGCCCAAGAGCCGTTTTCAGCCCCTGGCACCCCGACTTTTGCACGGTAAAAGACCCCACGGCACCAGGACGTAATCGTACTGTATGCAGACACTCTCTGCCACCATCTTGCATAGGTGTGGCGCCGGATTTGTGGCGACACGAGAGCCGCCAAAAGCTAAGAAAGCTAGTTTGTCGGAAGGAAAGCTGGTAAGTGTACGGGACGAAAAACAAGCGTTGGGCACAAAAATAATGGGCACTATACAGCAATATGATGCACCGGGCAAAGTGGAGGGTCCCCTCCACATGCGCGCACACAAACCAACACACTGACAAACACCAGCGCGGCGGCGCGTGCGCGCAAGCATACCCACCCCCCACCCGAAAAAGCTGCCGTTTTGAGCACAGATAGCAGCCCAAGAGCCGTTTTCAGCCCCTGGCACCCCGACTTTTGCACGGTAAAAGACCCCACGGCACCAGGACGTAATCGTACTGTATGCAGACACTCTCTGCCACCATCTTGCATAGGTGTGGCGCGGATTTGTGGCGACACGAGAGCCGCCAAGAGCTAAGAAAGCTAGTTTGTCGGAAGGAAAGCTGGTAAGTGTACGGGACGAAAAACAAGCGTTGGGCACAAAAAATAAGGACACTGTACAGCAATATGATGCACCAGGGGCAAAGTGGAGGGTCCCCTCCACATGCGCGCACACAAACCAACACACTGACAAACACCAGCGCGCGCGCGCGTGCGCGCAAGCATACCCACCCCCACCCGAAAAAGCTGCCGTTTTGAGCACAGATAGCAGCCCAAGAGCCGTTTTCAGCCCCGTGGCACCCCGACTTTTGCACGGTAAAAGACCCCACGGCACCAGGACGTAATCGTACTGTATGCAGACACTCTCTGCCACCATCTTGCATAGGTGTGGCGCCGGATTTGTGGCGACACGAGAGCCGCCAAGAGCTAAGAAAGCTAGTTTGTCGGAAGGAAAGCTGGTAAGTGTACGGGACGAAAAACAAGCGTTGGGCACAAAAATAAGGACACTGTACAGCAATATGATGCACCAGGGCAAAGTGGAGGTCCCCTCCACATGCGCGCACACAAACCAACACACTGACAAACACCAGCGCGTGCGCGCGTGCGCGCAAGCATACCACCCCCACCCGAAAAAGCTGCCGTTTTGAGCACAGATAGCAGCCCAAGAGCCGTTTTCAGCCACCTGGCACCCCGACTTTTGCACGGTAAAAGACCCCACGGCACCAGGACGTAATCGTACTGTATGCAGACACTCTCTGCCACCATCTTGCATAGGTGTGGCGCCGGATTTGTGGCGACACAAGAGCCGCCAAGAGCTAAGAAAGCTAGTTTGTCGGAAGGAAAGCTGGTAAGTGTACTGGACGAAAAACAGCGTTGGGCACAAAAATAAGTACACTGTACAGCAATATGATGCACAAGGGCAAAGTGGAGGTCCCCTCCACATGCGCGCACACAAACCAACACACTGACAAACACCAGCGCGTGCGCGCATGCGCGCAAGCATCCCACCCCCCACACCGAAAAAGCTGCCGTTTTTGAGCACAGATAGCAGCCCAAGAGCCATTTCAGCCCCTGGCACCCCGACTTTTGCACGGTAAAAGACCCCACGGCACCAGGACGTAATCGTACTGTATGCAGACACTCTCTGCCACCATCTTGCATAGGTGTGGCGCCGGATTTGTGCGACACGAGAGCCGCCAAGAGCTAAGAAAGCTAGTTTGTCGAAGAAAGCTGGTAAGTGTACGGGACGAAAAACAAGCGTTGGGCACAAAAATAAGGACACTGTACAGCAATATGATGCACCAGGGCAAAGTGGAGGTCCCCTTCCACATGCGCGCACACAAACCAACAAACTGACAAACACCAGCGCGTGCGTGCGTGCGCGCAAGCATACCCACCCCCCACCCGAAAAAGCTGCCGTTTTGAGCACAGATAGCAGCCAAGAGCCGTTTTCCAGCCCCGTGGCACCCCGACTTTTGCACGGTAAAAGACCCCACGGCACCAGACGTAATCGTATCTGTATGCAGACACTCTCTGCCACCATCTTGCATAGGTGTGGCCCCGGATTTGTGGCGACACGAGAGCCGCCAAGAGCTAAGAAAGCTAGTTTGTCGGAAGGAAAGCTGGTAAATGTACGGGACGAAAAACAAGCGTTGGGCACAAAAATAAGGACACTGTACAGCAATATGATGCACCAGGGCAAAGTGAGGGTCCCCCGCACATGCGGCATTACAAACCAACACACTGACAAAACCAGCGCGTGCGCGCGTGCGCGCAAGCATACCCACCCCCCACCCGAAAAAGCTGCCTTTTTGAGCACAGATAGCAGCCCAAGAGCCGTTTTCAGCCCCGTGGCACCCCGACTTTTGCACGGTAAAAGTACCCCACGGCACAGGACGTAATCGTACATGTATGCAGACACTCTCTGCCACCATCTTGTATAGGTGTGGCGCCGGATTTGTGGCGACACGAGAGCCGCCAAGAGCTAAGAAAGCTAGTTTGTCGGAAGGATAGCTGGTAAGTGTACGGGACGAAAAACAAGCGTTGGGCACAAAAATAATGACACTATACAGCAATATGATGCACCGGGGCAAAGTGGAGGGTCCCCTGCACATGCGCGCCACAAAACCACAAACTGACAAACACCAGCGCGCGCGCGCGTGCGCGTGCGCGCACGCATACCCACCCCCCACCCGAAAAAGCTGCCGTTTTGAGCACAGATAGCAGCCCAAGAGACGTTTTCAGTCCCGTGCACCCCGACTTTTGCACGGTAAAAGACCCCACGGCACCAGGACGTAATCGTACTGTATGCAGACACTCTCTGCCACCATCTTGCATAGGTGTGGCGCCGGACTTGTGGTCGACACGTGAGCCGCCAAGAGCTAAGAAAGCTAGTTTGTCGGAAGGATAGCTGGTAAGTGTACGGGACGAAAAACAAGCGTTGGGCACAAATATAATGACACTATACAGCAATATGATACACCGGGGCAAAGTGGAGGGTCCCCTGCAAAATGCGCGCACACAAACCAGCTAACTGACAAACACCAGCGGGCGCGCGCGTGCGCGCACGCATACCCACCCCCCACTCGAAAAAGCTGCCGTTTTGAGCACAGATAGCAGCCCAAAAGCCGTTTTCAGCCCCGTGGTACCCCGACTTTTGCACGGTAAAAGACCCCACGGCACCAGGACGTAATCGTACTGTATGCAGACACTCTCTGCCCACCATCTTGCATAGGTGTGGCGCCGGATTTGTGGCGACACGAGAGCCGCCAAGAGCTAAGAAAGATACTTTGTCGGAAGGATAGCTGGTAAGTGTACGGGAAAAAAAACAAGCGTTGGGCACAAAAATAATGACACTATACAGCAATATGATGCACCGGGGCAAAGTGGAGGGTCCCTGCACATGCGCGCACACAAACCAACACACTGACAAACATCAGCGCGCGCGTGCGTGCGCGCAAGTATACCCAACCCCCACCCAAAAAAGCTGCCGTTTTGAGCACAGATAGCATCCCAAGAGCCGTTTTCAGCCCCGTGGCACCCCGACTTTTGCACGGTAAAAGACCCCACGGCACCAGGACGTAATCGTACTGTATGCAGACACTCTCTGCCACCATCGTGCATAGGTTGTGGCGCCGGATTTGTGGCGACTCCAGAGCCGCCAAGAGCTAAGAAAGCTAGTTTGTCGGAAGGAAAGCTGGTAAGTGTAACGGGACGAAAAAGAAGCGTTGGGCACAAAAATAATGACACTATACAGCAATATGATGCACCGGGGCAAAAGTGGAGGGTCCCCTCCACATGCGCGCACAACACAAACCAACACACTGACAAACACCAGCGGGCGGGCGCGTGCGCGCAAACATACCCACCCCCCACCCGAAAAAGGTGCCGTTTTGAGCACAGAAAGCAGCCCAAGAGCCGTTTTCAACCCCGTGGCACCCCGACTTTTGCACGTAAATGAACCCCAAGCCACCAGGACGTAATCCTACTGTATGCAGACACTCTCTGCCACATTCTTGCTTAGTGTGGCGCCGGCTTTGTGGCGACACGAGAGCCGCCAAGAGCTAAGAATGCTAGTTTTTGCGGAAGGAAAGCTGGTAAGTGTACAGGACGAAAAACAAGCGTTGGGGCAACAAAAAAATGACACCCAAACAGAAATATGATGCAACCGGGGCAAAGTGGGAGGGTCCCCTCCACATTCGCGACCACAAAACCAACACACTGACAAACATCACGCGCGTGCCATGCACGCAAGAAATACCGACCCCCCCCAAGAAAAAGGTGCCGTTTTGAGCACAGATAGCAGCCCAAGCCGTTTTTAGCCCCGTGGCACCCCCGACTTTTGCACGGGTAAAAGACCCCACGGCACCAGGACGTAATCGTACGTATGCAGACACTCTCTGCCACCATCTTGAATAGATGTGGCGCCGGATTTGTGGCGACACGAGAGCCGCCAAGAGCTAAGAAAGCTAGTTTGTCGGAAGGAAAGCTGGTAAGTGTACGGGACGAAAAACAAGGCGTTGGGCACAAAAATATAGACACTATACAGCAATTGATCCCACCCGGGGCAAAGTGGAGGGCCCCTCCACATGAAACGCACAAAACCAACACACTAAACAAACACCACGTGCGAGCGCTCTGTCCGCCTCTGTCTCTGCTCTGTCTCTCTTTCCTCTCTCTCTCTCTCTCTCTCCTCTAAAAGGTCCTCTCCCCTTCCTCTCTCTCTCCCCTCTTCTCTCCTCCTCTCCACCGTCTCCCCTCCTCTCTCTCTCTCTCTCCTCTCTCTCCCCTCTCTCTCCTCTTTCCTTTTCCCCCCCTCCGCTCCCCCCCCGCTCCCCGCTGCCCACCCTTTCCCTCAAAACCTCCCCTCCGCCCTCTCTCTCCACCTCCTCTCTCCCCCCATCTCTCCCCTCTCTTCCGTCTCAAATCTCTGTCTGTCTGTCGCTGTCCTCTGTCTGCCCCTGTCTGTCGGTCCTGTCTGTCTTTTCCTGTCTGTCCTTCTGTGCCTGTCTGTCTGTCTGTCCCTCTCTCTCTCTCCTTCCCTCCCCATCTCCCTCCCCCTCTCTCTCTCTCTCTCCTTCTCTCTCTAAACCTCCTCTCCTCCTTCTCTCTCCCCTCTCTCTCTCCTCTCTCTCTTTGTATTGAAATGTGTTTAAAGAACTTAAGAAATTCAAACCTTCTAAAATCCAGATGTACTTTTTTTGAGCGAAAAGCGGGCTTTTTGAAAATTGACCTGCAAAGAAAAAATCTCTAGGTTTGTTTAAAAAAAAAGCATCAGATAAATTTTCGCACCTTTTAAGTAATTTAAGAACTTAAAAATGTCAACAAATTGACATAATATTATTCTCAGGGACAGTGGAATTGGAATCAAGTGCCGGGAACCTCACATTCCTGACACCATTCATCAAAAGGCCCGGGCAGTTTTCAGAACTTATGAAACTGGAAACAAGTCCCCAGTAAAACCTCACATTCCTGACCCCCAATCATCGAAGCCTGCATTTATTCAGAACTTATGGAACTGGAATAA
>JASPKP010008572.1:0-11400 GCA_030674155.1 Stramonita haemastoma | reverse complement strand
CCTGGTGCTAATTATAGCAGGAACTGACCACACTTGGACTAGGCTAGGTAAAAAAGAAGGGGACGCGCTGTATTTAGCACTCTGGGACTGAGTGATGTTGGATTTATGCGCTGTGCCCCCCCATCCCTCTTCATCCTTCCTTTCTGCCCATCCCTCCCCAAACTTCCCACAAAAAAATAACAACACCCACCTGATGTTCTCGATTCCTCGTCCTTCTCTCTGAGTCTGTTCTCCATGTCGATGCGGAGCTGGTTGAGTGCAGCCTGGGCATTAGCCAGCTTGGCCTCGGCGTCGCGCAGGGCATCTTCGGTGTCCTTGAGGGCGGCAGCCAGGCTGTCTCTCTCGGCCTCCAGCTGGGGCGCGGATCTGCCTCAGGTCTGCCAGCTCGCGGTTTGGCCTCCTTCAGAGCCTGGTTCGCCTCGCGAAGCTGGTCTGTAGTGGGTTAAAGTGAAGGGGGGGGATGAGAGTGTGGGAGGGAGGGAGTTAATTAAAGATTAGTGTGTGTGTGTGTGAGAGAGAGAAGAGAGAGAGAGAGAGAGAGAGAGAGAGGGGAGGAAGAGGAGAAGAGAGAGAGAGAGAGAGAGAGAGAGAGAGAGAGGAGAAGAGAGGAGAGAGAGAGAGAGAGAGTGTTTTGTTTTGGGTTTTTTTTGTGGACAGCTGTTTTCTGTGTGGTTGTGTGTGTGTGTGTGTGTGTGTGTGTGTGTGTGTGTGGTGTGTGGTTGTGTTGTGTGTGTGTGGTTGCGCGTGTGCGTGTGCACAGAATGTATATGTGTATGTAAAGTCAAGCAACAACCAAGCAATAAACAAAACAAACAAAAAAAATATGAGAACACGGACCCAAAAGAGATTTACACCACCAATACATCCAACCCACAACACCCCCCCCAAAAAAAAAAAGAATGAAGAAAAACTGACCCCAAAAGAAATTCACATCACCAAATAAATCCAACTTGCAAGAAAACGAAACAACCAACCAACAATTAACAAATAAAAACAACTAACCAAAAAAAAAATGAAGGACACTAAACCAAAAGAAATTGACACCACCAATAACATCCAACCCACAACAAACAAAACCACACAAGATTTTGACAGAGAAAGTAAAGACCACCACTCCCCCGAAAGGGCTTTGTTCTCTCTCTGCAGGTTTGTCATTGCGCTCGGTCAGTTCGGGGGTTGGCGACACGCAGGGCCTGGTTCTCCTTCTCCAGGGCGGCCTTCTCGTTGCGCAGGGGCAGCGTTCTCGGCCGCCAGTTCTTCCAGGCGCCCGTTGCAGGGCTGCGTTCTCGTTCTCCAGTTGCCGGTTTTCTTCGTCAGGTCTTGCACGATGATCTGGGTCTGTTGGTTTTTTTGGTTGTTTGGTTGTTGGTTGGTTGTTGGTTTCGTTGTGTGTTGGTGGTTTTGTGTTGTGTGTGTGTGTGTGTGTTGTGTGTGTGTGTGTGTGTGTGTGTGTGTGTGTGTGTGTGTGTGTTTTTGGGTTGTGCCAAAAGAAAAAAAGAAAGAAAAAAGGCACCGGCATAGGTGGGGGGACTGGATTCTGTAGATAGAGAGGGAGGTGTATAAATAAATAAATAAATAAATAAATAAATAAATAAATAAATTATATGTAAAATGTATTTTAATATAAAATATATTTATTATATATATATATATATATATATATATTATATATATATATATATAATATATAGAGAGAGAGAGAGAGAGAGAAGAGAGAGAGAGAGGAGAGAGACAGACAGACAGACAGACAGACAGACAGACAGACAGACAGACAGACACAGACACAGACACAGACACACAACAGAAACAGACAGACAGAGATACACAGAGAGACAAACAGACACACAGACAGATACGTCGACACTGACTGGGATACCAGACAGATAAAGATACAGAGACAAACACACACACACACACACAGACACCCCACCCCCAAAAACCCCCCCCCCCCCCCAAACATACCCCCCCAACCTCCCCCCCCACAAACACACACACACACACACACACACCACACACACACACACACACACACCACACACACACAAACATACGTTCTCCAGCTCAATGGTGACTTCCTTGAGCTCGTTGGCCAGTTTGCCTTGGCCTTTCCCAGACCCGAGTTGCGGATACGCAGCTGCTGCAGGAGTCTTCCAACTCCGTGATGCGCAGGTTCAGGCGACGACTGCCAGATGAGAGAGAGAGAGAGAATAATGTTGATGATAATAATGGTGGTGGTGGTGGTAGTGGTGATGGTGGTGGTGATGATGTGGTGATGATGGTGATGAGGATAATGATGATTATGATTGATGATGATGTTGCTTGATAAGGATGGTGGTGATGATGATAAAGATGATGTTGCTGATAATGATGGTGATGATGATGATGATGGTGGTGTTGCTTTATAATGATGGTGGTGATGATGATGATGAGGAGGAGGAGGAGGAGGAAGACAGGGCGAGGAAGAGGGAGGATAAGGACAATGGTGAAGGTGGGGGGGGGGGGCTCATGATTGTGACAACAATTTTGACCATGAAGAAATATACTTCGGATGAGACTATAAACCGAGGAGGCCCCGTGTGCGAATGCAGGCAAAACATCTTGCGCACACGTTAAATCCTGTTCCCTTTTTTCGTACGAGTAGGCCAAACGTGTGCCGGTGGGAATATATGACAAGATTTACAAAACTGCGTACATACGGGGACTGGAGGTAAAAAAAAGCACGTAAGTGCTTATTCCATTATCCTCGATATAAAAGAATAAATAAACAAATGAAATAAATACAAAGGCAATAAACTATTTTGATTCTTGAATCTTTTGCATCTTTTTGAATCTGGAATCTTTTTGCATCTTTTGGAATCTGGAACCTTTTGCATCTTTTTTGAATCTGAAATCTTTTTGCATCTTTTTTAAATCTGGAATATTTTTAAATAAATGAATAAATAAAATGGCAATAAAATGTTTTGAATCTGGAATCTTTTTGCAATTTTTTAAAATCTGGATTTTTTTTGCATCTTTTTGCATCTTTTTCAAAAATCTTTTTGCATCATTTTGGAATCTTTTTGCTGCATCTGTTTGCCTCTCTCACCGGGTCTCTTCCAGCTCCTCTGTCTTGGCGGCCAGCTCCTTGTCGAAGCGGGTCTTGAGGGCGGCGTAGTCGGCATTGACTCGGGACAGATTGGCACGCAGGCTGGTGGAGGTCTCCGTCTCCTCGTCCAGGCGGGAGCTGATGTTGTCGTAGTCCTTCTGCAGCGACAGGAAGCTGGCCTGCAGGTTCTGTCTTTGCTGCAAACACACAACACGCCCTCGTCAGGTCCTGTGTACGTTTTTGAAGAAAGTTGTTGATGTTTTGAGGTGGAAGTAGCGCCCGTCATAGGTTTTTATAACGTATTAAAGCCCAGGCGCTGAAGGCGCTACTACCACTACGACTACTACTACTCCTCATCCTACCACTACTTCTACTACCACCACCACTACAACTTTTACTACTACTTCTACTACCACCACCACTACAACTTTTACTACTACTACTTCTACTACCACCACCACTACAACTTTTACTACTACTTCTACTACCACCACCACCACAACTTTTACTACTACTACTACTACTACCACCACCACTACAACTTTTACTACTTCTACTACTACTACCACCCCTGCTACAACTTTTACTACTACTACTACTACTACTACCACCACTACTACAACTTTTACTACTACTTCTACCACCACCACTACAACTTTTACTACCACTACTACAACTACAACTACCACCACCAACCACACCACCAACCACCAACCACCACCACCACCACTACTCACTCTGTGATAAAGCCCCAGGCGCCATTAATACCAGTAATACTACCACTACCCCCACTACTCACTCTGGTCTCATCATCCAGCTGCCTCTTGAGGTCGTCGTTGGAGATCTGCAGGGTGTTCTTGACCTTGGCGAGCATGGCGTGGCTGGCGTCCAGCTCCTGCAGTTGGTGCTGCATGTCGAAGTTCTCCTGGGTCAGGCGGGACTTGAGCATGGTCAGGTCGTTCAGCTGCCTCGTCAGGTCGTCCACCTGACCTTTCAGGCGAGCCGCGCTCTGCTCAGCTCCGTCCACTCTGCTCTCCAGGCCGATCTGTGAGGTGGGTGAGGCAGTGAGTGAGGTAATGTGTCAGTGAGTCAATGAGTCAGTGAATGAGTCTGTGAATCAGTCAGTCAGTTTGTCAGTGAGTCAATCAGTGAGTCAGTCAGTGAGTCAGTGAGTAAGTCAGTGAGTGAGTCTCTGAGTCAGTCACATAAGGGAGGTGAGGTGAACTGCTTGTGGGGGGAAAAAGGCTTGATATGGTGGTACCGTTTGCGCGCCTTGGATTCCGTACATCTCCCTCTAGTTCACCAAGCTGTAAATGGGTACCTGCCCCTTTAGGGTCAGGGAAGGTAAAGCAGCGAGGGGGAGGAGATGGGCGCCGCCCTCGATATGCTGGCCCCTAGAGAAGCTGAGGTCTCTGACGCCTCGCACCCTATGACCATATAGGTTATGGGACACCTTGACCATTACCTTTTATGGTGGTACAGCAGGGTAAGGGCCATTCTTATTTTATCATATTTATTTATTTTATACCATTTCATGTCATAGCAGATCTCTCTGCGTGAAAGTCGGGCTGCCCTCTCCTGGGAGAGCAAGTGTAGCACCTACCCACGTTTTTTCCTGTCTGCAGCTGTATTTGTTTTCCTATCACAGTGGCTTTTTTCTACAGAATTTTGCCAGGGACAACCCTCTTGTTTCCGTGGGTTCTTTTACGAGCGCTAAAAATGATGTGTAACACACGGGACCTCGGTTTATCGTCTCACCCGAAAGACTAACACCCAGACCACCACTCATGGTCTAATGGATGGGGGGGAAAAGTTTTGGGCCCAAACGGGATTCGAACCACCGTACACTCTGACCCGGACATTTCGCTCTCTAGGCAGGCGCGTTACCTCTAGACTACCGATCCACCATTGAGATGGGTTTTACATGCAAGGTTACTCTCCAAATTTGAAATAAGGCTAGCTGCCTTCATGGAGGTCAATAAAACGGTCGCATACGCAATTAAAAATTTTTTTTTTCATCAAGGATAGGGTTGTGATTGAAGGAGAGGGGGTATGGGTGGGGTGGGGGTGTTGACTGACCTTGGCCTTGGTCATGGCATCCAGTTCGCCAGCGAGGCCATCCAGCTCCACCACCAGAGTCTGCTTCTCTTTCTCCACACTGTCAGCACACAGGTCAGCATCATCAGCATCATCGTTATCATCGTCATCACCGTTATCATCATTATCGTCATTATCAACATTATCATCATCGTTATCATCATCGTCGTCGTCGTCATCGTCATCATCATCATCATCATCATCAGCAGCAGCAGCAAGCAGCAGCAGCAACAGCAACAGCAGCAGCAGCAGCAGCAGCAGCAGCAGCAGCATCGTTATCATCATCGTCGTCGTCATCGTTGTCATCGTTGTCATTATCAATATCACCATCACCATCACCATCATCATCCCCAATCGTTATCATAAGTCATCATTCTCCCTAAGCTATCATCATCATCGTCATCGGGATCGATATTTTCATTAAAAGTTTTATTGTGGTCGTCATCAGCAGTGTCAGCATTATCACCATGTTATCGATCACATCCCAGATAACCACAGGACATCATTCCCACCACTGGCCATCCTTATTTTCTGTTATATCTTAACATCATTAGCATCCCTACACACACACACACACACACACACACACACACACACACACACACACACACACACACACACACACGGACACACACAGACACGAACACGCACACACAAACACACACACACACACGGACACACGGACACACAGACACACAGACACACACACACACACACACACACACACACACACACACGCGCGCGCGCGCGCGCGCCCGCACACACACACACACATGCACACACACAGACATCTCTCTCTATATATATAATAATACATATAAAAAAAAAAGTTAAAGTCTGTCCCAAGCCTAAGGCTCATCAGGCCGGTGCTTATCCCGGTTTCTGTGGCGTTAAGCGACTGAGAGTCATAGACTCCCCCCTGGATAGGACGCCAGTCTATCGCAGGGTTTAACCCCCAGCACAAGGTTGGTACCCCTTTTACACCTGGGTGGGGTGAGAAAATAGCCGTAAAGTGCCTTTTCCAAGGGCACAACGCCATAGTCGAAAGCTGGGATCGAACCCGCAACCTTTTAGATTACGAGTCCAACGCCCTAACCACTAGACTACAGCGGTGGCTAAAATAATACATATATATAATAATAATAATAATGATACATAGAATTTATATAGCACTAAATCTAGCGCTAAATACATATACACACAGATCTCTACACACCCCCACACACCCACCTACCCCCCACACACCCCCCACCCACCCACCCACCCACAACACACACACACACACAAACTGACCGCATCTTGTTCTTGGTCAGATAGTCCACCTGGTCGGACAGACTGTTGACAGCTTCCGTGTGACGCTTGCGCAGCGAGGACTCGGAGGCTTCGAACTGAGCGTTGACCATGTCGAGGTCCTTGCGCAGCTTGGAGATCTCAGTTTCCCGCTTCTTGTTCAGCTCAATCTGTCGTACACACACACAGATGCACACAGACACGCAGACACGCAGACACGCAGGCACGCACAGGCACGCACAGGCACGCACACATACAGGGTGTGATAGGAGCGTTGTCACAGAGGGGGGAAGAGAGAGAGAGAGAAAGGAGGGAGAGAGGGAGAGAGAGAGAGAGAGAGGGGGGGGGGGGGACAGACAGACAGACAGACAGATAGTCAGAGGAAGAGAGAAAGAGACAGAGACAGACAGAGGCAGACAGAGACAGGCAGAGGCAGGAGAGAGAGAGAGAGAGAGAGAGAGAGAGAGAGAGAGAGAGAGAGAGAGAGAGAGAGAGAGAGAGAGAGAGAGAGACAGACAGACAGACAGACAGACAGACAGACAGACAGACAGACAGACAGAGAGAGAGAGAGACAGACAGACAGACAGACAGACAGACAGACAGACAGACAGACAGACAGACAGAGGCAGAGAGAGAGAGAGACAGAGAGAGCGAGCTCTTGCTGCTGCTGTCATTGGTGCTCTTACTGCTTTTGTTGCTGGAGTTGCTGTTTTTGTTGTTCTTGTTGCTGCTATTATTGTTGTTGTAATTGTTGTTGAGCTGCTGCTGTTATTATTGCTTTTTTGTTGTTGTTGTTGCTGTTGTTGTTTATGTTGTCGTCGTTGCTTTGGTTGCTGTTGTTGCGGTCAGTGTGAGGGGGAGAGAGAGAGAGACAGACACAGAGAGACAGAGACAGACAGACACAGAGAGAGACAGACAGAGACAGAGACAGACAGAGAGGAGGGGGGGGGGGGGCGTGGCAGTACCTGTGCAGAGGTGGAAGAGCCCTGCTCATCCAGGCTGTCATGGGCCTGGTCCAGTCTGAAGCTGAGCTCCGTCACCATCTTCTCCGCCTGCACACAGCACACACACAACACACACGTCACCATCATCGTCACTGACGTCACGTCACGTCACCGCCTCCTGCTACGTCATCAGCACCGTCATCACTTTCACTGACTTACTCAACACACCTCACTATCACCACCACTACTACTGACCTTCTTCTGATACGTGACGTCACAATCACTCACTGATCTCACCGCATAAGCGTACGTCATCAATGACGCTCATCTCACACGTATGCGTCATCATCATTACGGACATCTTACTCCATACGTCATCAATAACACTGATCTCAAACTTATATGTCATACCACCCCTCACCTTACTCCATACACATCATCAATAACACTGATGTCACATCTGTACGTCATCGCCACCACTAACCTTACTCCATCCAAACATGTCATCATGAACACTAACCTCACTCATATACGCCATCTCTAGCTTATGACATCTCTCTCTCTCTCTCTCACACTACAACACAACACACACACACTACAACACAACACACACACACCACACACTTCAACACTACACACACACACTACACACACACTACACACACACATACACACACACACATACACTACACACACACACACACACACAACACACACACACACACACAACACATATACACTACACACACACACACACACACACACACACACACACACACACACACACACACACACACACACACATACACACTCACCCTGACACGTCCGTCTCTCTCAGCGTCCAGAGCATCTTCGAGCTCTCTGATGCGTCCCTGCAAAGAGAGAGAGAATAATACACACAATATTTAAACACAATTGTATGAGGATCATTATCATTTCATTATACGAGAATCTGGGTTAATACAAACAATATCAAACACAATTGTATGAGGATCATTATTGTCTCATTACACCAGCCAACATCTGGTTGATACAAACAGTATTAAACAGAATTGTATAAGCATCATTATTGTCTCATTACATCAACCAACACCTGGTTTAACTTGCGAGTCAGACATGTTTTTGTAAAGACATTTCATTCATATGGATTGCATCCATATTTTTTGACGTGGAACAGGAAGGTAAGAAAAAAAAAGCATTGAGAGGAACGTGTATTAGTTACGTTTTGAGATAATTATTCTGCGTGTGTTGTGTGTGTGTGTGTGTGTGTTTGTGTGTGTGTGTGTGTGTGTGTGTGTGTGTGTGTTGTGTGTGTGTGTTTGTGTTGTGTGTGTTTGTGTGTGTGTGTGTGTGTGTGTGTGTGTGTGTGTGTGTGTGTGTGTGTGTGAGTGTGTTGTGTGTGTGTGTGTTTTGTGTGTGCGTGCGCGTGTGTGTATGCACAAAAACTGTTGACACTAAAACTAGTGCACTGCATTCATTATATTATTTTTAGATGCTCATTCGCTAAAAACATTCATACTTAGGATTTTGTCTTGTTTTTTGCAGTTCTAAAGAGTCATCTCTGTTTGTGTTGTCTATGAAAAAGAAAAAAAACCCTAAACATCCCAACTTGCAACATATCAATTCTCAATTCTAGTATCAACAACTACTTATTATAAAAAAGAGAGATAGTGCGGGAGAAGGGGGGTGGGGGGGGGGAGGTAGAGAAACCAAGGACATGACTGTATAAACCATCAAGAATTACGGGGGATGATACTGTGAATGACACACATGATTATATGATATGAAATGTCGTCGAACTCTTATCCAACTTGGCAATATCCTCTCATAATACTAAGTTCAGAATGAGAGAGAGAGAGAGAGAGAGAGAGAGAGAGAGAGAGAGAAGAGAGAGATAGAGAGAGGAGAGAGGAGAGAGAGAGACAGACAGACAGACAGACAGAGAGACAGACAGACAGACAGACAGACAGACAGACAGACAGACAGACAGACAGACAGACAGAGGGACAGTTAGAGAGAGAGATAGAGATGGAGAGACAGAGACAGACAGAAAGAAAGAAAGACATACAGAGACAGAGAGATATAAGGGCAGAGACAGTGTCAGAAAAGTGTCTATGTTAGTAATAGGAGACAAAAATCAATCAAATAAAACAAAATGCAAACCATTCTGCTGTAAACAGGACTAACCAAGAAGGGGGGGGGGGGGGGGGGGGGGGGGGGGGGGGAGGGGGCGGGGGCTAGGGACTCTGTAAAAATACATGTGAAAACCAAACAAAATAGGGCACAACTGGAACGCATATACATTGGTTCATACCATTTGTCTGACTAACAGAAAATCAACGTTTCGCATCTAAATACACACCCGCTATGCACGGCAGCACACTACATCCCCCCACCCCCACAGAAACAAACACGTACACACACACACACACACACACATACACACACACACACACCACACACACACACACACACACACACACACACACAACACACGTTTCTGTAAACACTAAAGCAGGATCCTACAGATTGTATTCAACCAACGTTTATGGTTTTGAAATCGCCTTCTAGCCCAATCTACAGGCTTCTAGGTATGAACCAGCAAGGAAGGGGGGACATTTGGGAGCAGGGGGGGTGGGGGGGGGGGGGGGGTTGAACAACAGGTAGATGACTAGCAAAACTGCGATCATCCACAGGTAAAAAAAAAAAAACAACAACAAAAAACTGACGGACGGAAAAAATGGACATCAAAATTAGAGGTAGGTTTCCGGGCGAAGACTTGAACCTCAATACAACTTTACAGCTGTTCTGATCTAGCCACCAGCAAAGTAAAGCCATAGTTAAAAAAACAAAATACCAAACCAACTACAATGAAAAAAAGACAAGAAAATACCATTATCATTCCACAAAACAACAAAAAAAAAGATGGACGCCAAATCAGGGGACATCACTGCAGAGGGTGGTGGAGGGAGATACAAGGGTGGTGGTGGTGACATTGGAGGTGACTCTGTAAAAACCAAAACGACAGCTACCTTTTACCTGCATGCGTAATTCCTCCGACTCGAACATCGATCTCTCTGTCTTCTTCACCCTCGATTCATTAATCTGACAAAAGCAAGCAAGAATCAATGAAGAGAAAACAAATCATGGTCACCCGTTACCCTCAGTTCTAGAGGAGAGGATCCAGTCTACCACACATACAGCAAACCGGAAGAGGAAGCACGTATCAGGAATGCGTGCGCAGTTTAAAGTTTTGGCAGGTATTTAGCTCTAGTCTAGAAATGTTGAGTCAAAAAAATTTTATGTACGTTCGCTCTACAATCTATCTATCTATCTATCTATTATCTATCTATCTATCTATCTATCTATCTATCTATCTATCTATCTATCTATTCTATCTATCTATCTATGGTGAAAATCCTGGTAGCGTTTTATCTTTTTTTATATTAATAACCCTAAACACAATTTTAGAAAAAAAAAGTGTTTATGTGGTCCTTTAAACATGTCGTGTAAAGGTTTGTCTTGCACTGTATCAGGTCATTACTCTTGCACAGCAGAAGACACCCATTAAAACGCTATTGTATTTTTGTTAACCGTGGTTAGGAAGGGTGAGAGGACACAAGGATGGTTATAAAGGGAAAGGTTGAATTTTTCTAAAACCCTATTATCAAGAAAGGCTTGACACTGAACTTTTCACTGTGTACAACAATGAGGGAGTAGGATAAGACCACACTAGAAAAAAATTTACTTCTTCGAGTTAAATTCAACTGGAAAGAAAATAAAACCAATAGCAAAATCACTACACAGAGCAAAATAAAGAAGACACTAAAGGAAGACCAGAGAGGTCGATCAACATTTCTGAATGTTGGGACAGGACCAAAGCACGTTAAGGACAGAGTCAGGATCAGTATAGGGACAGAATGGTTCCAGACTGTTAGGACAAAAGTATTGACCACGAATATGGGATTGAGACCAACAAAAAAA
>JASPKP010008571.1:7500-11402 GCA_030674155.1 Stramonita haemastoma | reverse complement strand
GGGGACTGGATGTAAAAAAAACAACAACGATTGCTTATTCCATTATCCTCGATATAAAAGAATAAAACAGAAAAAATAAAATAAAAAAGAAATAAATAAATAAAAATAGGAACATGTATCTTATTTGAAGTTATCTTAGACTTAAATGGTACGGGCATGTCACAAGATCAAAAGGGCTTGCAAAAACAATACTGCAAGGCACCGTGTCCAGGGAGGGAGAAAAAGAGTCAGACCAAGGAAGCATGCATGCGTGCGTGCGTGCGTGCGTGCGCGCGTGTATGTTTAACTTACTTTCTGCATTGTGTACACGCCTTTGTAATTGTCACCAACAACAACAAAAAACCATCCACCAAACCTAAAACAAAAACAAACCAAAAACGGAACAAAGAACCTCTCACTTGCACTATAATTATTGTCCTCCTCCTCCTCCTCCTCCCTCATCATCACCACCATCAGGCATCAGTGCCCAGGATGCTGAGGAGAGCTTGCTGAGGTCGCTGCTGCTGTGCGTCAGCGTGCTGTGGACCTCGGTGGGCATCTACCACGTGGTGGAGAGCGTGCACCCCACCGGCACCACGGACGAGCAGGCGCTATGGGCAGGGTACGGCACCTTCCTCCTCATCTTCCTCTTCTTCATCTTCGGCTCCCTCCACCACCGATCTCACTTCACCGCTGTTCTCTCTCTAGGTTGGTACAGAGAGAGAGAGAGTTTTTGTGTTTGACTTGCTCTGTGTGTGTGTGTGGGGTGGTGGGGGATGTTGGGGGGGTGGGGGGGGGGGGTGGGGGTGTGTGTGTGGGTTGGGGGGGAGGAGAGTTGGGGTGTTGGGGTGTTGGGGGTTGTTGTTTTTGCTGTAGTTTTGTTTGTTTTCGGTTGTTTTTGTTTTTTATGCTATTGATTTTGATGTAGAGGGTTTTTTTTCGAATTTGTTTTTTCACTGTTTTGTTGTTGTGGCTGCTATTTGTTATCGTTGTTGTTGTTTCTTATGTGTTAATGTTGTTGTTTCTTGTTTGTTAATGTTGTTCTTGATGTGTGTGTGTGTGGGGGGGGGGGGTGGTGGTTGGTGGGTTTGGTTGTTTTGGGGTTTTTTTTTGGGGGGTGGGGGGTAGGAGGGAGAGGATGTTTGGCCGTTTTTTTAGTGAGGGGTGGGTAGTTCTGTGTTTTGGGAGGGGGGGGGGGGGGGGTTCTTGGTCAAATCTGTCAGTTTCCTGTTTCTTTTGTTATTGGAACGCTGCCTAGATACAAAACATTTTTCAAATAAGTGCAAATTCTTTTTTTTTCTTTTTCGTGTTCAAGAATAATTATAGATTTGATTAATCAGCATCGTTTTTTTTTATTAACCTGGCATAAATGACCCAAATTCTTTCAAAACACGGTTGCTTTTTGTCTTCTATTTCATGACCTACTGTTGGGGAGAGGGTGGGTGGGTGGGTGGGTGGAATCGTTTTCTTTCATCTAAATTCTGACTTTGCATCAACACTGACATCACACGTCCAAAAACGAGTTTATGAACGCCAGAAGTTATCAAAGCAATATTTGTTGGATGTATCATTATTATTCTATGCTATAAAAGGCTGGAATTTCATCATTGGCTGACTTCAAATACTTCAGGCTTGTTCCATAACAACCTCTTTCAGGGGGTTGCTAAGGGGAGAAAAATGTAGGGTAGAATTTGAACTCTTTTGTGTATGTATATATATATATATATATATATATATATATATATATATATATATATATATATATATATAATAGATAGATAGATAGATAGATAGATAGATAGATAGATAGATAGATAGATAGATAGATAGATAGATATTTATATGTCTGTGTGTGTCTGTGTGTGTGTGTGTGTGTCTGTGTGTGTGTGTGCGTGTGCGTGCGTGCGTGCGTGCGTGTGTGTGCATGCGTGTGTGCGTGCGTGCTTGCGTGCGTGTATATGCGTGTGGGGTACTTATTGATACATCTATCACCTATCTTTATTGCTTCATTTGTTTATCTAAGGCTATCTCCTGCTCGTTGTGTGTGTGTGTGTGTGTGTGTGTGTGTGTGTGTGTGTGTGTGTGTGTGTGTGTGTGTGTGTGTGTGTGTGTGTGTGTGTGTGTGTCCACGAGTGCATGCGTGCGTGCGTACGCGTGTGTGTGTGTGTGCGTGCATACATCCATACGTGCGTGCGTGCGTGTGTATGTGTGCGTGCCCGTGTGTGTTCATGCGCGCATGCATCCATGCATGCATCCGTGTGCGTGTGCATGCATCCGTGCATGCGTGCATGCTTGTATATATGTGTATGTACTCAGGCTACTTCCTAGCCTGCATTTTCGAGATCAGTTCTCTGTGGCGGCCCCTGAGGACCAGTGTGGGAGCCTACTACCTGCTGATGGCCGCTTGGTGATTTACATGTTGGCCTCCATACTGCTCCGCAAGTTCCGCCAGGGGGAGCCCGCCATAGACGCCACCATCCACGTGTAAGTACTGCGCTGTGTATTGTGACTACTGGGGGTTTTTGGTTGGTTTTGGTTGGTTTGGTGGTTTTGTGGGGGGTTGGGGTGTGTGTGTGGGTGTGTGGGTGGGGGTGGTAGTGGGGGTGTGGATGGTGTGTGTGTGTGTGTGTGTGTGTGTGTGTGTGTTTGTGTGTGTGTGTGTGTGTGTGTGTGTGTGTGTTTGTGTGTGTGTGTGTGTGTGTGTGTGTGTGTTTGTGTGTGTGTGTGTGTGTTTGTGTGTGTGTGTGTGTGTGTGTGTGTGTGTGTGTGTGTGTGTCTGTGTGTCTGTGTGTCTGTGTCTGTGTCTGTGTCTGTGTGTGTTGCTGTTGTCTTGTTGTTGTTTTGTTGGGGGTTTGGGGGGTGTTGTATTTTGTTTGAGCGGCAGCAGAGTAGCCAAAAGATGTTAGTGACGGGGTTTGTTTTCAAAATGGTCCGGAGGTCAGGAGAATTGTAGGTTGGAATCTGGGAAGTGTTTGGCGGATAAAGGCTGGGAGAGTTTTTGTGGATTGGTTATATGTATCTGATTGATTTTCCTTTGTATTCTGGTATGATAAATTTTGGCAAAATGTTATTGACAAAACTAACATATCTTACTGTGGTGTTATTGTGTTTACATTTTACGATGGTGTCTCTCTGTTTTACTCCAATGAGCCACTTCTTGCATCATGCCTTACTTTTTTTTAATTCCTAAAACAGTATTGTCTTTGGTCATATTCCTAATGACCTCACTCCACAAGACCTTATTCCTACAGGACATCCTTTCTTGTAATGTGTTTTTCATGGTCTTTTTTCTTATAACTTTGCTCTTGCAACTCGTCCTAGTTAAAATGTTCCCTACCACAATATTGTTGATGTCTTTCATCCATTTTCTCTTATTCTTCACCATCCTGATCTAACTGGCCTTATTTGTTACGGTCCTGTATTCGCATGATTTTAAAAAAAAATTGCCAGTTTCTTCTTTTAGGATTTTATTCTTTCCGGTTTTGTATTGAGATTTCGACCCTAATCCTCACAGTCTTTATCTCTCAATATCGAATTCTCCATTCTCACAGTTTGACTTCTCAAAATCAGTTTCCTACAACATAATTCCCTATTATCTCATTCCCTATGACCCCATTCCCCATAACCTCGTTCCCCCAACGTGCAAATCCAGCATAACTCAGTCAAGGGTCCAGGGCCCAGTGCTAAAATTAACCCTTCCCTTTCACCAAGTCCAAGTGCAGTCAGTTTCAGCTATAATCAGCACCAGCTGGGATGGAATGGATAGCAGCTGAGAGGAGCCGAAAGCGGGGGAAAACTGACAGATGTGTCCCCATGACCTCATTCATCATGACCTCATTCATCATGACCTAGTTCCTCGTGACCTCATTCCCTACGACCTCGTTTGACCTCAATCCTTACTAGCCTCTTTCAAAAACACTTAT
>JASPKP010008570.1:0-11403 GCA_030674155.1 Stramonita haemastoma | reverse complement strand
AGGAGGGGGGGGGGGGAGGGGGGAGGGAAGGGGGGGAGGGGGGGGGGGGGGGGGAGGGGGGGAGGGGGGGGGAGGGAGGGGGGGGGGGGGGGGGGGGGGGAAGGGAGGGGGAGGGGGGGGGGGGGGAGGGGGGGGGGGGGGGGGGGAAGGGGGGGGGGGGGAGGGAGGGGGGGGGGGGGAGGGGGGGGGGGGGGGGGGGCGGAGGGGAGGGAGGGGGGGGGAAGGGGGAGGGGGGAGGGGGGGGAGGGGGGGGGGGAGGGGGGGGAGGGGAGAGGGGGGGGGGAGGGGGGGAAAAAGGAGGGGGGAGGGGGGGGGGGGAAAGGAGGGGGGGGGGGGGGGGGGGAGAGGGGGGGGGGGAGGAGGGGGGGGGGGGGGGAGGGGGGGGGGAGAGGGAGGGGGGGGGGGGGGGAGGGAGGGGGGGGGAGGGGGGGGAGAGGAGGGGGGGGGGGGGAGAGGGGGAGGGGGGAAGGGAAAGGGGGGGGGGGGGAGGAGAGGGGGGGGAGAAGGGGAGGAGGGGGGAGGGGAGGGGAGGGGGGGGGGGGGGAAGGGGGGGAGGGGGGGAGGGAGGGGGGGGGGGAGGGGGGGGGGGGAGAGGGGGGGGGGAGGGGGGAGGGGGAGGGGGGGGGGGGGGGGGGGGGGAGGGAGGGGAGGGGGGGGGGGGGGGGGGAGGGGGGGGGGGGGGGGGGGGGGAGGGGAGGGGGGGGGAGGGGGGAAGGGGGGGGAGGAGGGGGGGGGGGGGGAGGGAGAGGGGGGGGGGGGGAGGGGGAGGGAGGGGGGGGGGGGGGGGGGGGAAGGGGGGGGGGGAGGAGGGGAGGGGGGGGGGAGGAGGGGGGGGAGGGGGAAGGGGACGGGGGGGGGGGGGAGGAGGGGGGGAGGAGGAGAGGGGAGGGGGGGGAAGGGAGGGAGGGAAGGGGGGGGGAGAGGGAGGGGGGAAGGGAGGGGAGGGGGGAGGGGGAGGGGGAGGAGAGAGGGGGGGGGGAGGGAGAGGGGGAAGGGGGAGGGAGGGGGGGGGGAGGGGAGGGGGGAGGGGGGGAGGGAGGGGGAGGAGTAGGGGGGAGGGAGGGAGGAGGGGGAGGAAGGGGGGGGTGGGGGGGGGGGCGGGGGGGGGGAAGGGAGGAGGGGGAGGGGAGGGAAGGGGGGGGGGAGAGGGGGGGGGGGAGGGGGGGGGGGGGGGGAGGGGGGGGGTGAGGGGGGAGGGGGGAGAGGGGAGGGAGGGGGAGGAGAAGGGGGAGGGGAGGGGGGAGGGGGGGAGGGGGGAGGAGAGAGGGGGGGGAGGGAGGGGAGGAGAGGGGGGGGGGGGGGTGGAGGGGGAGGAGAAGAGGGGGGGGAGGAGGGGGGAGGGGGGAGAAGGGGAGGGGGAGGGGGAAAGAGGGGGGGGGGGAGGGAGGGGGGGGGGAGGGGGGAGGAGAGGGGGAGGGGAGGGGGAAGAGGGGGAGGGAGGGGGGGAGGGAGAGGAGGGGAGAGAGGGGGGGAGGAGGAGGGGGAGAGTAGGGGAGGGGGGAGGGGGGGAAGGGGGGGGGGAGGGGGGAGGGAGAGGGGGGAGGCGGGGAGGGAGGGGGAGGGGGAGGGGGAGGGGAGAGGGAGGAGGGGGGGGGGGGGGGGAGGGGGAGGGGAGGGGAGGGGGGGGGGAAGAAGGAGGGGAGGGGGGAGGGGAGGGGGGGGGAGGAAGGGGAAGGGGGGGGGGGGGGAGAGGGGGGAGGGGAAGGGGAGGGGGGGAGGGGAGGAGAGGAGGGGGAAGGGGGGAGGGGGGAGGAAGGGGGGGGGGAAAAGGGGAAGGGGGGGGGGGAATGGGGGAAAAAGGGGGGGGGGGGGGGGGGGGGGGGGGGGGGGGGGGGGGGGGGGGGGGGGGGGGGGGGGGGGGGGGGGGGGGGGGGGGGGGGGGGGGGGGGGGGGGGGGGGGGGGGGGGGGGGGGGGGGGGGGGGGGGGGGGGGGGGGGGGGGGGGGGGGGGGGGGGGGGGGGGGGGGGGGGGGGGGGGGGGGGGGGGGGGGGGGGGGGGGGGGGGGGGGGGGGGGGGGGGGGGGGGGGGGGGGGGGGGGGGGGGGGGGGGGGGGGGGGGGGGGGGGGGGGGGGGGGGGGGGGGGGGGGGGGGGGGGGGGGGGGGGGGGGGGGGGGGGGGGGGGGGGGGGGGGGGGGGGGGGGGGGGGGGGGGGGCCCAGGCAGTTTTTCCCCTGCTTTAAAAATTTGGGGTGCTCCCCCAGGGGGGGGTTCGCCACAAAGAGCAGCCCCCCCTACCCATTTTGTTTCTCTTTTCCGGGCATGAACCTGTACTTGTTTCCCTATCAGAGTGGTTTTTTTTTCGACAAAAAAATTTTCCCCCGGGTTCCCCCCCTTGTTCCCCGTGGGTTTTTTTTTTACGTGCGCTTTAAATTTTAAAGGGTTTAAAAAAAACCGGGGACCTCGGTTTTTTCGTTCATCCGAAAATTAGGCCCCAGATTTGACCAACATCGGGGGGGCCTAATGGAGGGGGAAAAACATTTTTTGGGCCCCCCCAAAAAAGGGTAGGGAACCGCCGCACTCCCTTCCGGGCCCCCCGGACCCCCTTTTGTTTTGGAAAAGGGCGCGGGGGGAACCCCCTAGACCCCCCGGCCCAAAATTTTGCACTCAAAATTCAGCAAAAATTCCCTCTTGGCTTTCAATTAAATTTTCTTTTTGGGGGGATTTTTAAAATGGTGTTTTTTTTTGTTTCGGCCGGGGGCCCTTTTTCCGTTCACCACCTTGGGGGGTAAGGGTTTTGGTTTTTTTTGGGGGCCTTTCCCTGCCCCCCCCCCCCCCCCCCCGCCCCCCCCCCCCCCCCCCCCCCTTTTTCCCCCAGAAATTTTTTTAAAAAGGGGGTTTAACCCAATTCCCCCCTTCCCCCCTTTTTGCCTTTTGGTCGATGGGGGGGGTAGCCCTCTTTTTTCGGGCCCCCGGGAGGGTTTTTTAAGGGGGGAAGGGGGCCCCGCATTTTCGGGCTTTAATTTATCCAACAACAAAAATTTGGCTTCCTGAGGGGGGCGGCCCGCCAGGAAGGAAGTAGGATTTTTATGGGGACCCACTTTGTTTAATTTTTTTTTTTTGGCTTGTTCCGGGGAACAGGGACCCGGGGGCAATTATTTTGGGTTAAACTCCTTCTTCCGGGCGGGGGGGCGGGCAACGGGGGAAAAGGGGGGGGAAACCTCCCCCCAAAAGCGGCCGCGCCCCCCCCCGGGCCCCCCCTTCCCTGGCCCCCCCCCCCCTGGCCCCCCCCCCCGTACCCCCCCCACCCCCCCCCCCTTTCCCCCCCCCCCCCTTTGTTCCCCCCCCCCCCGGCCCCTCCTTAAAACCCCCTCCCCCCCCCCCTCTCCTCCCTTCCCCCCCCCCCCTTTCTCTCTTCTCTCTCTTTTTTCTTTTCCCCCTTTTCCTCTCTCTCTTTTCTCTCCCCTTCTCTCTCTCTCTTTCTCTCTTTTCTCTTCCTTTTCCCCTCTCTCTCCTCTCCCCCCCCCTTTCAATCTGAAAAGTAAATTTTATCCGTCTTTAAAATTTCTTTTACTCAATTCCCCTTCAATCCATGTCTGTCGGTTGTCTATCCATCCATCCACCCGGGTTTTAACCCGTATGTTTTACCCATTTGTTTCATTTCTCGTCTCTGTCTGTCTCTGTTGTTTTGTTCTTTTCTGTTGTCTGTTTTTTCGGGTTTTTTCTTGTCTGTCTGTCTGTTGTTGTCTGTCTTTTCTGTCTGTCTGTCTGTTTTTGGGCGTTGTCTGTTGTCTGTCTGTTCTCTCTCTCTCTCCCCTTCTCTCTCTCTCTCTCTCTCTCTCTCTCTCTCTTTTCCGCGCGCGCGCCCCGCGCGCGGCGCGCGCGCACGCGCTTAAAAGGGCCCGGTTGTTTTTTTGGGGTGGGGGGGGAAAAGGGAGAAGAAGGAGGGGAAGGGGAAGGGGGGCGGGCAGCGAGATTCTGGAGGATGGGAATAGTTTCTACTAGGAAAATTGGGTGGGGGGAAAGAGGGAAAGGAGAGTAGTTTGAAAAGGGGAAATATGATACCCCTGTTTGTTTCTTTTTGTTTTTCTGCTTCTTTTAAAATGGGGGGGAGAGAGATCCATCTTTTAATCCCATCTTGTTATTTTCCTGACCCAAAGTTTTGGGAAAAAGCCTGTTAAAATTAAAAAAAAAAAGCGGTTTTTATAACCCGGGCCCAGATCCAATGGCGTTTAAAAAACCTTTTCTCCTGTTTGATTTTTCCCCCACAAATCTGCCGACAGAAAAACTTTGTCCCCACCACAAACCGGGTTTGGGCTGTGTTTGTTTGTGTGTGTGTGTGTGTGGTGTGTGTGTTTTTGTGTGGCGTGTGGTTTTCGGGGGTGTGTGTGTGTGTGAGGTGTGGGTGTGTAAGGGTTAAGTTTTTGTGTGTGTGTCTTTTTCTGGGTAAATTTGTCTTTCTCTTCTTGTGTGTGTGTGGTGTGTGTTGTTGTGGGTGGGGTGTGTGTGTGTGTGTGTGTGTGTGTGTGGTTTTGTGTGTGGGGGTGTGTGTGTGGGGTGTTGTTTTTTCTCCGTTGGGGGGTTTTTTTGTCTGTTTTGTGTATGTGTCTGTGTTTGCACACAATTATGTGCAGGGCCTAAAACACACAAAACAAACACATCGTTATTTATTGTATCCTTTTTTCCACCCAATCACACAACCCCTTTGAATTTCGCAGCACACACAAAACAAACACGAAACCCCACACAGGGCAGGCAAAAAAACCCACACACACACCCAACCCCAACAAGAGGCAGACAATTTTCCTTTTCAAAACCCTACAACAAAAATAATTTATTTTGGGGTTTTAAAAAAAACAAATAAAACCCCCCCCAAAAAAAAAAACAAAAAACAACAAACGGGAAAAACAACAAAACCCGAAAATTGGGCCATTTAACCGATTTTTCCCAACTCCTGATTTACCTTTATTTTTGTTTTTTTTTTTTGGCTTTTTTCAACAAAACCCAAACCCAACGGGCGGCCCAAAAGGTGATTTTTTTTTGGGTTTTTTCCCCTTTAAAACCAAAAAGATCCCCCCCCATCCCCTTTTCCGACACACAAACAAAAAAATTTTTTCATAATACCTTTAACATACTTTTCTTTTCAAAACATACCTCCCAAAAAACCCCGCACCCCGCGGCATTTCCAAACACACACACACACACACACACACACACAACACCACATACAAACGAAATTTTAAAACCACAACCATACTTTCATAACATACCATTTCATAAACTATACATTAATACTTACATACATCATACAAACATATTCAAAATACTTACTTTTACATAATACTTTTACATCCCATACGCGCGCGCGCACGCAGCCGCAGGGAGAAACCACAAACCCCCAAAACAAAAATTTACACAAAAAAACACGGGAATTACCACAAGCGCGAGCCCGCACCCCACGAAACTTTTACACACACAAACACGAGGCGGACAGAACAGAGATAGAGAGAGAAAGGAGAGGGGGGAAGGAGTGGAGAGAGAGGGGGAAGAAAGAAAAGAGAGAAAGAGAGGGAGAGGGGGGGGGGGGGGGGGAGAGAGAGAAAAGGAGGGAGAGAGGGGAAAATGAGAGGGGGAGAGGAAAAGGAGAGAGGGGGAAGGGGACAGACAGACAGCGGGACGGGACGGGGACAGAAAAGACAGCCCCCGGGGACAGCCCAAGACAGAGACAGAGACAGGACAGAGACAGGAACAAAAAAAAAAGGGGGGGGGGGGGGAACAGATGAAGAAGGAAGCCCGGGAAAAATTAAAAGTACATCCCAGAGAAAAATGGACATGCACATAAACACAAGGAATGAGAAGGAAAAAGGGGGTTTCGAGAGAGGGGAGAGGAAGAGGAGAAAGAGGGGGAAAGGGGTTGGGGGGGGGGAGGAGGGCAGCCAGACAGACGGATGGAAGCCAAGATTGACAGGACAGAGTTTGAGAGGGAAAAGACAGGACAGGACGGGGATAGACAGAAAAAAACAAAAAGGCCCGAAGGCAGTAGAAGACGGGAAGGCAGACGGGTTTGGGAAAGAAAAGATAGAAAGAGGATTGAGGAAAAAGTAGCAGTGCAGTATGGAACTGCATGTCCCTTTAAAGATTAGGCAGGGCCTACTTTCACTTTCAATATAACATATTTTATTTTCCCCATTTTTCAACCAGGCCGAGGGGATACAAAACCCCCTCATTTATAGTCGGGAAAATTTTCAGAAAACACTCTAAAAATTCCCTTTCCATAACAGGGATGTTCCCGGCCCTGTTTTCCCAGGTAAAAATTTTTGCTGGAGTAAAAAAAAATTTCCCCAAGAGAAAAAGGGAGGGGAAATAGACAGACTGACAAATAGAAGACATTTTGAAAAAACCCCAAAAAAGACAGAAAGACAGTGAGAAAAGCCCGAGAGACAGAGGGGACAGAGTTACAGACGCGACGGGCCCAAATAACAGACAGACGGGACAGACAGTTTGATAGCGACAGGACCGACAGACAGATTAGATAGATGGATAGTTTAGATAATGATAAATAGTTTGATGATAGATTATAAGGGGGAGGTTGAGATAGCAGCAGACAGCCCAAGGCAGACAGCAGACAGGACGGGCCCAGCAGACAGACGGACAGACAGACGGGAAAACAGGTGGAGGGGAACCCACACACAAAATAAACACACACACAAACACACAAACACAAAAAAAAAAAAAAAAACAAAACTCAAACACAACACAAAAACCCCCAACACACAAAACACAAAAACACACACCACACACACACCAAAAAAAGCAAAAAAAAGAAGACCATCACCAACTAAAAAAAAAACAAACAGCAAAAAATAAAAAAAAAAGGCCCAAATGTGAAGATTTCCAATTTTACACATAACTTTTAATTTACCCTTAAAATTTCTAATTTTTCTCTTCATCGTAAGAGTTAGCCTTCCCTTTCTTTATCCCAAACCCCCCCCTTCCCCCCCCTGAAAGAAGCAAACAGTAAAAACCTCAACAAAACAACACACTACCAAAAACCACAAACACAACACAAAGGGGAAGAGAGGGGGCAGGAGGGGAAAGGGAGAGGGAAAAGGGGAAAAGAGGAGAGAGAGGAGAAGGAGGGAGACGGGGGAAAGGAAAGAGGGGAGGGATGAGAGGGGGGGGTGAGAGAGGAGGGAGGAGAGGGGAGAGAGAGGGAAAAAGAGAGAGAGAGAGAGGGGGAGAGAGGGGAGAGAAAAGAGAGGAGGAAAGGGGAGAGGGGGGGAGAGAGAGAGGTTTGGAAGAGGGAGAGGAGAAGGAGAGGAGAGGGGGACAGACAGACAGACGACGGACGGGACAGAAAAGAAGACAGAAGACAGACAGAAAAAAGGGGGACACAACGAGCCCACACAGCCAGCTTACACAGACGGGTTAGACAGTAAAAGGGGCCCGATTTATATAATTTTTGGATTATTTTATGCGGGTAAATTCCTCTCCTCTCTATTCTCTCTCTCTCTCTCTCCTCTCTCTCAAATCCTCTCCCCCTCTTCTCTCCTCTTTTTCCTTTCTCTCTTTTCTCTCTCTTTTCTCTCTCTTTCCTCTCTCCTTCTCTCTCTCCCCCTCCCCCCCCCCCCCCTGTACCCCAAAATTTGTCATTAGCACTAAAAAAAAGTTTCAAAAAATTTGTTTTATTTAGGGGTTTTGTAGTTTTTCCCTCATCGGGCCCAATTTTATGGGCCCAGGAATCTGAAAGTTTCTCCCACATTTTTTAGACCGTAATGAAGTTTATTCAATTTTGCTGTCACCCCTTCAGCTTGCAAACAACACTTAACGACTATCAGAAAGTAAAATAAAAACTTTTTGGGAGTCAAAGCGGGCCCTTTTAACTCGTACTGACTTCTTATTTTGGGCCGTGAAAAACACACAGAGCGCACCCCTTCGCGCCCCGCGCGCGCAACCCCGGGGGCGGGGCGGCACCCCAACACACACACACACCACAAAACACACACACACAACAAAAAACACAACCTCACCTTTTTTTTGTTCGTTACGCGAAATTTGTAAATAAGGTTAAGGGGTTTAAATTAATAAATTTTTTTGTTGTGTGACAGCTGCGGGTATCTGCTTAAAGTTTTTTTTGCTTTTTTTTTTGTTTTCTTCATCCAAAGCTATGGAGGGGAAATCAGTTTTATTTGGATTTCGGGTTTTAGAGGGGGGGGGGGGGTGTTAGGTTTGGGGGTTTTTTTTGGGCTGGTTTTGTCTTTTACTTTTTTTGGGGGTTTGAGGGCCCAAAGTTTTCTGGGGATTGTTTTCCTGGGTTCCAAATTAGTGTGGGATTTTTTGTTTGATTCTGTCTGTGTTTGTCAGTTGTCCCTTTCACCAAATTTGTGAGGTGATTTTTAATTTTTTGTCCCACCCCCATTAAGTGTTTTTGGTGATTTGAATTGTTTGATTTGCCCTTTTTTGTACCTTTCTTTTCTTGTTACCCTTTTTCTTGAAGTCAAACGTTTATAAATTTTTGGGTTTTGTTTTTTTTCTTTCGAGTTTTTTTTATATAGATTTGGGACAGGGCCTTTCATGTTTTTTTGTTGTTTTACTTAACCTTGTTTTATTCATAAAATTGTGTTGGGATCTTTTTTTTTTTATCTTAGTTTTTTTCTTTTTCCCTGTATTCATTGGTTATTCGGGGTATTTCGGGGGTTTTGTTTTTGTTGTTTTTTTTTGGGGGGTTGGGGGGGGGGGAATTTATGTTTGCTTGTACTTGCATCAATCGTTTTAGATTTTTATTATTTTAAAGGTTTTGTATATGTGTGTGTGGGGGGGGGTGGGGTTTCTGTTGTTTTGGGGCATTTTTGGGGGGGCCTCTTTTTCTTTGATTGGTTTGGGTCAGGTTTTTTTCAGCCCTTCTGTTTTAACCCTTTATTTTTTTGTTAGCGAGGAACAGCTGAAATGGAAGTCGGCCCAGATTTGGTCCCTGGGGGCCTGGATAGTTACCAATTTTTTTTTTGGGAAAGAATTGCCCCAAAAATACGTATAAAGGCTAATAGGGCGATTTTCCCTTTTTTCGTTTCTGTTCTCAGTTTAGTTCGATTTCTAAAAAAAAGGGATAAAAAATTCATTTCAAAACCCCTCGTCACTCCCCTCACTCACTCCCCCACTCCTCACCACATCACACCACACACCTACACACAACCCCACACACCAAAACACTCAACACCACACACACACAACCAAAAAACCCACACAACACAATTTATATAAAGGAAATAGCAATTTCGGGCCTTAAAAAGGTAACCCGTGGGATTGTGGCCTAATTCCATGTTTAATTTGTCTCTGATTTTACGCGAATCAAACCATGCTTTTAAGGGTTTTTGGTTTTTGCCCTGCTCGGCTTATAAAACCAAAAAAAAAGTAAATTTTTGTTTTTTAACAACCATGGGCCTTAAAACCCAAATTATTTCAAAAAAACTCAAAGGAAAAATAGCCGGGCGTGAAACCCCAGTGGGGAACTGCGCATTTTGGCCTCCCCAAAATTTTACTCCATCTCACCCGCATAAACAAATCGAAGGAAAAAAAAGAAAAAGAGTAAATCTCTGTGACACAAACCAGAAGATGGGAGTAAAACTTGAAAAGTGGGAGGAAAGGAAAAAAAGGGAAAAAGGGGGTGGGGTGGAGAATAGATAAAATATGTTTCTGCTGCTGCTGCTGTTGCTTTTGCTTTTCTTTTTGCTATTGTTTGTTTCTGGTTACCTTTGTTGCTATGTGTTTTTGTTTGGGTGCTGCTACTGGGTTTTGCTGCTGCTTTCTGGGGCTGCTGCCGCTGTTGTTTTGTTGCTGGTGGTGGTAGTGGTTTGGGGGTGATGGTGGTGTAGGGATGGTGGTGGGTTTTGTTTCATCCGTTAAGGGTGTTTCTTGGATACAGGGCCCGCTCGGGGTTTTTTCAAATATGCACACGCATGGGGTATTCATTAAATAAAGGTGAGATTGCCCAAAAAAGGAGAGGATGGGGATGGGGGAGGGTTTTAGGGGGAGGTGTATGTCTGCCCGTATTGTACAGGAAAAAGGGGGGGAGATTTTTTGAGAAAAAAGGGAAAGTGAAAGGGGAGGGGGGGGGTGGGGGGGGGGGGGGAGAGAAAGAGGGGGAGACCGAGACAGACGAGGGCAGAAGGGGGGAGAAAGGGGGGAGAGATAGGAAGACAGAAGCAGACAGACCCGGGCAGGGGCAGCAGACAGCCCGGCAGACAGACAGAGAGAGAGAGAGAGGGAGAGGTGGGAGAGGAGAGGAGGAGAGGAGAAAGAGAGAGAGATGGAGGAAAAGGGGAGGAAGAAGGGGGAGGGTGAAGGGAGAGAGGGGAGAGAGAGAAGAGAGGTTTTATGCAGAAAAGCGAAAAAAAAAAAAAAAAAAAGGGGGGAAAAAGGCGGGGAAAGAAAAACCCCAAAAGGACAGGGAAAAATTTAATGACAATTTACCAAACCCACCCCCGAAGAGACAAAGTTCTTTACCCCGCCCATCTACTAAGGGCAGCCCGTAGTACAAAACCAAAAGAGACAGCGTTTCCCTTTTTTTCCCAAAGGTTTTGTCTATGGGAAAAGAAAGCGCCCGGGCCCCAAGCGGTATCCTGTGATTTAAAACAGCGGCACGACAGTGAAACAAAATTTCCCCCCTTCCCTTCCCCGTACTGACCCCCCCGATGATGATGTTGCCCTTTTATTACCCCTCAAAGGGGGAGGGGAAAACGAGGAGGAGGAGGACGGGCGACGAGAAGGAGGAGGAAGGCAAGGAGGAGGGGGGGGAGGAGGAGGGGAGGGGGGAGGAAGAGGAGGAGGAGAAGGAGGAGGAAAAAGAAGGAGAAGGGGAGGAGGAAAAGAAGGGGGAAACGAGGGGAGGGAGACGAAGGGAAAAAACGAGGAGGGGGGGAAGGAGGAGGAGAAGGAAAGGGGAGGAAACGGTTTGGAGGAGGGAGAACGGGGGAGGAGAAGGGAGGGAGGGGGAGGAAGACGAGGAGGAGAAAGGGGGGAAGGAAGGGGAGGTGAAGGGGAGGAGGGGGGAAAAAAAAAGGAGGAGGGGAAAAGAAGGAGGAAGATAGGGAGGGGGGAAAGGGGTATGGGAAGACGAGAAGAAAAAAAGGGGGACGAAAAAAAAAGAGAAGGGGAAAAAAAGGGAAAAATTTTAAAGGAGGGAAAGGGAAAAAAATCCCTGGATGAAGGAAAGAAGGAATGACAATTTGCCGGGGAAAAACAAGGAGGGGGGAGGAGGAAGAAAGGCAAAGGGGTGAAAGGGGGGAAAAAAAGAGCAGAAGAATACGGGAAGAAGAAAAAGGGGCCAAAAAAAAAAAAAAAGAAATAAAAAAGAGAAGATGTTGGAGGGGGGTATAAAGAAGGAAAGAAAAGGGTTTACAAATTTAAACCCAAAAAAAACAAAGGAGAAGGGAAAGAGGGAAAAGGGGATAAAGAGGAGGGAGGAAGGAGA
>JASPKP010008569.1:0-11404 GCA_030674155.1 Stramonita haemastoma | reverse complement strand
ACACCCAAGCTTAAATCATATGTCTGTATCCCACACCCAACTGAAAAGCAAAGGTTGTATCCCACACCCAACGGAAAAGCAAATGTCTGTATCCCACATCCGATTCGAATGCAAATGTCTGTATCCTATTCCCGAGTCAAATCCAAGTGTCTTATATCCTACACCCAGTCACGATGCTAATGCATTTAACCCGCAGCAGACCCAGATAAACTTCCGTACCTGTGTACTTTACACCCAATGTATCTGCCGGTGTCTGTGCTTCATATCCAGTTAAAACACTAATACATGTACTTTACACCCACAGCCACTTATGGCGGTATCTTTGGTTCACTAAGAAACACTATGTGCATTGCAACCCATATACACTGACACCAATTAACAATATCTAAGCATTATATCCCACTTTCAAGGTGATATATGACCTTTACACATACACATATCAACAATGTCTGCATCTGTACTTCAAGGTTAGGCTATCTAAAAAGCCAAAGTGTGTGTATTACAATCCTGTTTGAAGGGGCTATTATTGTTTGTCCTCAAACCCTGTCAGAAGTGTGTGCTCTGCACTTTATTTGATTGACACCGTGCGTTCAACACGTGTACTTCATGCACTCAGAAAAGCTGCAGAAATTAATGTACTCTGCTCCCTAGTTTTAAAATGCTACTGTGTGCACTCTACTCGCTTCCAAAATATAAATCAGAGAAATACTCTATCAGAGAAAAAATTCATTCTCTATTAGTTTCCGAGCTAGTGACAATGCGAGCAAGCCTACTGTACAAAGAATTTAAAACAGCAACACGAGTCACCTACACATAAGCTGACAATACATACTGAACAAAAAACAAAACAAGGATCGCAAAGTCTGTAGTTTTTCTCCAATGCTGCTGAAGTGTTCTCCACAGTCTGAAGGAGACCTTCAAGCAAACCCACAGTGGTTACACACTCACTCCAGCCCTCCTTGTACCGGTTTGAACATCATTCCTGCCCATTTTCTGGTTCACCTGGCAAACCTCTCCTCCAGCACAGTTCAAACACTGCTCAGTCACAGCTATTGATCGCCAACAGTGATCGATGAGGGATGGATGGATGGATGGATGGGAGAGAGTGAAAGAGTGTTCAAGGCGGACACTGGCAGCTGAGGGGAAAGGACACGTGCCTAGTGTCTGGTCTCTGTGTTTGCTGTGCTGAAGCTTAGCAAAGCGGATCTGTTTCCTCACAGCAAATAGGACCTAGCGATGCGCTGGGGTCCCCCCCCCCCCCGTATTTTGTGTGTGTGTGTGTGTGTGTGTGTGTGTGTGTGTGTGTGTGTGTGTGTGTGTGTGTGTGTGTATGTGTGTTTTGTGTTTTGTTTGTGCGTGTGCGTGCGTGCATGCGTGTGTGTGTGTGAGCTGATAACTATCCTTTTTTTTGGCAGGAGCAGACGGATTTTCTTATAGATATGGAATGCATTCTATTGTTATTCTCAACCAGTAAGGTGTTCCCCCCCTCACCCCCAAATAGTAAAACAACGTAAGCTCTGTGTTTTATTGATTTTAACTGGATGAGACAACAACAACAAAAAACCCAAGCAAACAAAAAATGGTTTTCCCACACACTTTAGTAAATGCATGTCATGCCTCGCTCAAAACACACACACACACACACACACACACACACACACACACACACACACACACACACACACACACACACACACACACACACCACACACACACACACTTACCCAGGCAGGCAGTCATGGGGATGAGTGGGAGGGAAGGAGGGGAAAAAGCAGTAAGACAGACACACAGACAGAAAGGAGTAAGTCAGTTTTCTTTTGATTTTCGATTCTAGGCTAGAGCACGGAGGTTCGCCATTAAAGAGATTTTGCGTACGGAACCTTTTTTTGCACACCATGAAGGTAGCTGCATTTCGACTTCGGGGCATGTAAGCTGCATAATATGTTCGTGTTTCCGCAACCCACACTGAACGCTGACATAAATGACAGGGATTTTTAACGTGGATATTTGATCTTCTGCATATGTATATAAACGAAAAATATTAAGGCACTGGCAGGTCTGCACTTGACCCGGGAGACTGTAAGAATCCCCACCCTTAATTCACCAGACGCCGCCGCCGAGATTCGAACCCACGACTTCATGGACTCCATGGGACTGAAGTCGAACGGTCTTAACCACTCGGCTATAGCGTCCGTCACTGGTCATGTCTGCTAGAAGTAATGCCAAAGCCGGCAGACAGAGAAAGCAGAGGACAAGACAAACACAAGACCAACACATCTGACGGGCAAGCACGACAAGACAAACAACGCAATAATAAGGCAAAACACAGAGAGACCAATAATACAAAGACATGAGACAGTCCTACAGACAGACAGTCAGACAGACAGACAGTCAGACAGACAGTCAGACAGACAGACCCAGTCCTACAGACAGTCAGACAGACAGACAGACAGACAGACAGACAGACAGGCAGACAGACAGACACAGTCCTACAGACAGACAGTCAGAGACAGACAGACAGTCCTACAGACAGACAGTCCTACAGACAGACAGACCCAGTCCTACAGACAGAGACAGTCAGACACAATCCTACAGACAGTCCTACAGACAGTCAGACACAGTACTACAGACAGTCCTACAGCCAGCCAGCCAGCCAGCCAGCCAGCCAGCCAGAGTCCTACAGACAGACAGACAGACAGTCAGACAGTCCTACAGACAGACAGACAGACAGACAGACAGTCAGACAGACACAGTCCTACAGACAGACAGACAGACAGACAGACAGACAGACAGTGATACAGACAGACAGACAGACAGACAGACAGACAAACAGACAGACAGACAGGGATCACTCACTTTCCCAGGGCATGCAGCGCGTGCTCCTCCCTGCTCAGAGGATGCCCGTCGTCCGGGGTTTGAACCCCCAGCCCCTTGCCTCTCCAGTCACCGCCGGGACCCTGCAGACCACCACACCACGTCGTTAGCATGGCCTGACTTCCCTCCCCACTAACTCTGGCCCACTACACTGATGTTTTTCCTTTCTTTTCTGGGAGGGTGTTAAGGCTTTGAACCTGGCAGAGCCCGAACTTGTTTCCAGCTATCAGTGTCCATTTTTATTATTATTTATTTATTTATATTTTATTTTATTATTATTTTTTATTCTTAACTATATTATTTATTTTATTATTTATTTTATTTTTCGACAGATTTTTTTTCTTTTCTGCGAGGCTGTGTATGCTCCTGTCATCAAAACCACAAGCCTCCTCATCTATGAAAGGTGAATATAGGGGATTTTTTTTGGATGTGTGTGCAAAATGTGTGATATCGCATATCCATATCACTTAACAGCCTTCGGCTATTCTACTAGTTAGGGTTTTTTATGTAAGACCAGTGCGCTCAAAATGTGCGATATCGCATAATTATTCACATCACTACCAGCCTTCAGCTATGCTACTGAAAATCTTCCAGTGTAAGACCAGTCAAGGCTTTCCCAGTCCATAACACTGGCTATAGGCCAAAGCTGCATAGAATCTGCCCATGAGAACAGGACGATTCCTCTGGTATAGTATATTTATGTATCGTGTGGTGAATAAAAAGTCAGCCCCTCCAGACAACTTGGTTAGGGGAGACAGGTGGATTCTGCGGTCTCCTTGGAAACTTCTTCTTCTTCGTTATCGAACGCTCAGACAGCAACCAAAAGTCCTTCGGATGAGACTTTAAACCGAGGCCCCGTGTGCGAACGCACGCAAAACATCTTGCGCACACGTTAAATCCTGTTCCGCTTTTCGTAAGAGTAGGCCATCGTGTGCCGGTGGGAACAGATGACATTTACAAAACTGTGTACACACGGAGACTGGATATAAAAAAGCACAAGAGTGCTTATTCCATTATCCACGATATAAAAGAATAAATGAAATCAATCAAATCAAATCAAACTACTGTTGTCTGTCATAGGAGCGAAAATGCGTCGCGCTGCCGTTAAGCGCCTGACAAGTCAGGCCCAGCGCATATGACTTCGGCGTGGTAGGACTTGTTACGTTTAAGTCTTTCTGGGGTTATTTTAAAAAAAAAAAAAAAAAAAAAAAAAAAAGGCAGGAAAATGAACCAAGAAGGCAGAAAAAAGACAGGAAGGAAGTGACATGAAGAAAAGGGACAAGGCAGAAACAAAGAGAGGGATAGAAAAGAGGGAAATGCTAGCACATTATTTCCAGAAGGTGGGAATGCTATTTATACTGACAGCCCCCCCCCCCCCTCCGGCATCCCCACGGGAGAATTTCTCTGGAAACAACTCCCCCCCCCCCCCCCCCCCTCTTCTCTCCCCTGCCTGAATTCCCTGCAGAATCCCTGTAGCTGGCACTACACTATCACTGTGTGTTGGCCAAGTTAGGCCTGGGGGAGTGAACCCAGCTCTCTCCATATCCACAGTGTACATAGCTACTGTGAACGAAACCAATGTGATGGAGTGATCAAAATGAAACTTAAGATTCCCACACTTCCCCCTTAATGATTTTTTAGTTAACTATTTGCAATATGGGAGAGCTTAAGAAGGCAATGGCACGCGCGCACGCAAGCACGTGCGCACACACATACACACACAACACACACACATACATACACATACATACACACACAACACACACACACACACACACACACACACACACACACACTCACACACACACAAACACATATACACACATACAACACACGCATGTATAACACACACACACACTTACACACTCACACTCTCTCTCTCTCTCTCTCACTCTCTCTCTCACACACACACACTCACCGTGGTGGCAGTAGCATTAGCGGCAGTAGTAGTGGTAGTAGCAGCAGTAGAGCAGTGCCTGTCCTGCGCCTCTTGCTCCAGCATGGTCAGATAGCCCAGGATGCCTCGCCCCCCTCCCCCTCTCCTCACCTCCCTCACTCCCCCTTCCTCTCTCTCCTCCCCCTCCGCCTCGCTCTTGCAGGACAGGCCGCTCTGTTTCATCACCTCCACGCTGTCGTCGTCGTCGTCGTCATCGTCGAGGCTGGAGGTGTCGTCATCGTCAGTATCATCGGTGCGGGGATGGTTGTGGGGGCGCAGCCGGTGAAAGGAGTTGTCTGGGCTGGAGGGCGTCATCTCGGCCGAGGAGTAGTCGCTGCGGAAAAAGGTGAGAAAACATAAAGGTGTGCCATAACCTAGGTGGTCGTATGGGGATCGAGGCGTCAGAGACCCCAGCTGAAAGACATTATTCCCTAGAATTTATTTTCATTTCAATTTTTGTGTGTGTGTGGAGTCTTTGATAAGTCATTTTCAAAATGTTTGGGAAGTTGGTACCTGCACTTGTTTTTCCTCCACTACTTTTTCCTCAATAATACCTCAGCTTCTCTAGGGGCCAGCATATTGAGGGCGGCGCCCATCTCCTCTCCCTCGCTGCTGTACCTTCCCTGAGCCTAAAGAGGGCGGGCACTCGTTTACAACTAGGTGAACTGTACTGGGGGATTGTACTGGAGCCAAGGCGCGCAAACGGTCACCCATCCACTCGGTAACCACGCTCAATGCTGCTTAACATTAGATTGGGGAAAGCGAGTGCTCTGACCAATGAGTGATCCCGTCCATTTGGGGGATTTTTTAGTCGCTTCAACCATCAGTATAAATTGTGGTGATCGTGGTGTTATTTCTTCAGCAAGGTGATGGCAATGATAACGACGACGACGATGATGATGATGATGATGATGATGATGATGATGATGATGGTGACGCCGACGATGGCCATGAAGAACGTGGTGACTGGCAGAGAAAGGACTGCTCATGTTTTTTATGGGCGTGTGAGTATGAGCGTATTATAATTTTATATTATATATCTAGATATATATATAGAGAGAGAGAGAGATATATATCTATCTATCTAGATATATATCTAGATATATATAGATATATATATATAGATATATATCTATATACAGATATATATCTATATCTAGATATATATATCTAGATATATATATCTCTGTGTGTGTGTGTGTGTGTGTGTGTGTGTGTGTGTGTGTGTGTGTGTGTGTGTGTGTGTGTGTGTGTGTGTGTAAATCATGCGTGTCTGACTTTCTCAGTCTTACAAATGTCAAGTACAATGGGACAAAAAGGTTTTCAAGATATGATCACTAGAACATCTTTCAGTATTTTCTTTTGATTTAATACCACCACCACCACCACCACTATAACAATTACTACTTATAATGATAATAACATAATGATAATAAAAGATAATGATGATGATGGTACAAATAACATCAATGATAGTAACAGATCTATAACAACAAAACTTATTATTACTGTTATTATTATTACTCTCATTAGCTGCATCATTGTATTCATTAATATTGCAGATTTTATACATTTAACAGCAATAAGCACTATCCAAACTGTAACATTTTCCGAGGCGTTGAAACGTGATACACAGGTCTTTTTCTTCCTCACAAGGCGAAACTTGCATTCATTAATTAATTAATCAGTATACGCTGCGGTGTATGTGTTCCTCAGCACACACACACACACACACACACACACACACACACACACACACACACACACACACACACAACACACACACACACACACACACACACCACACACAACCAAGCAAACAATTGAACTGTGTGAAATCCTCTCTCTCTCTCTCTGTCTCTCTCTGAGGCTCTCTCTCTCTCTGTCTCTCTCTCTCTCTGTCTCTGTCTCTGTCTCTCCCTCTCTCTCTCACTCCCACACACCCACACACGCAAACTCACTTACCCCCACCCCACCCCCAATTCACTGAACTAACACTTGGAACTGTACAGAAATGCAGGCTGACAGAGAGAGACTAGAACCCAGACCAGCAGACTGACAGACTGACCTGTGGGCAGTGTGCTGGCTGTGGCCGGTGGTGGCCTCAGTGACCGACAGTTTGTCCAGCGACAGGGAGTCGTCGTCGCAGTCGTCGATGGGGCTGTGGTCCCCCGCGTTCCAGTTCACCTGGTCCTCATAGCAGTAGTTGGGGTTGGCGAAACTCAGGTAGCTGGAGTCCGGGTCTGTCACACACAGTACAGGGCATGTTCTTCGTCAGCGTTACAGGCATATATATATTTTTAAATTATTTTATTCTTTTATACCGAGGATAATGGGATAAGCACTATTGTGTTTTTTTTTACATCCATCCCCGTGTGAGTGTATGTGTAACGCTGAAGAAAATAGTAAGTCCAGATGGTCAGGGATTTCATTCTTTTTTACATCCCAGCCTATGAGAGGTTCGTTGGGTGAAGTGCCTTCACTACAGTCCTGTTGGCAAAGAACACACTGAGTGTTCCAAGCAACTGCCTCTGCTTTGCTGAATGAATGCATGATGGTGAGCATTTGTTGGTGGTTGTTTTTATAAATTAAAGACTGTCCCGTTTCATTTGTTTTCTTCCCCATCACTTTATATAATGTCATGCAAGACGTGTGTATTATATATTTTTTAAAACATGGAATAGCGATGGTAAGATCATTATGGGTCTGCAGAGATATCAAACATGCACGCACGCACGCACGCACGCACGCACGCGCGCACACACACACACACACACACACACACACACACAACACACACACACACACACACCCTTTCTTTCCAACTCCACTGCCTCTCTTCAGTGCAGACATGTCACGGTGACCCTTAGCCAGCCGTTCTATTATCGGTGTGTATTCAATTTACCGCGTTGTCCCAAAGTTTTGATAACTTCATCAAGCTGGTTGACTGAAGGTCTGATATTTGTATGTATGCAAATTACAGTATTGCCAAACTTCTGATGACCCCCCCCCCCACACACACACACACACACACACACACTGTTTTCTCTTCAATCCCATTCCAACACACATGCTTGAGTCAACATCGATGCCCACTCTCGTGAGCACATTAAACTTTGAAAGTTGCAAGCAAACACACACACACACACACACACACACACACACACACACACACACACACAACACACACACACACACACACACACACACACACACACACACACACACACTCTTTTAGATGTCAAAGCCAAACAAAGCAGGAAAAACCTATCCTTAAAATCAGACTGTGATGCACACACACACACACACACACACACACACACACACACACACACACACACACACACACACACACACACAAAACATCACAAAACACACACACACCGACACACACCGACACACAAACACACACACACACACACACCACACACACACACACACACACACACACACACACACACACACACACACACACACACACACACACACACACACACACACACTCGTGATTTACAGGCGTGTAAGTCAAAGCCAAACAAGAAAAAGGAAAACCATCTGATGTCAGACTGTGATGTGCGGACTTCATGGTTCCTAACGCAAGACGCAGTAGGAATGGGGGTGGCTAAGTTACAGACTGCCCTCCCCCCCCCCCTCCCCCCCACAGCCGCGAAGATTTATTTGTTTAATCAAGAAGCCTTTCTCAGCTCAGTGTGCCAGGCTGCCTAGTAAACATCGGCAGTCTGCCTCTCTGTGGGCTTCACGACACTGCTAACACTGTCGTCCATTACACTGCTAACACTGTGTGGATTTATCACACTGCTAACACTGTGTGGACTTTATCACACTGCTAACACTGTGTGGACTTAAATCACACTGTTAACATTGTGTGGACTTTATTACACCAACATTGTGAACTTTACACTGGGTGGAAGATTTCATCACACTGCTAACTCTGTGTGGACTTTCTCACATTGTGTGGACTTTATCACACTGCTAACACTGTACTCCATTACTCTGCTAACACTGTGTGGCCTTTACCATACTGATAACACTGTGTGGACTTTATCACACTGTGTGGACTTTATCACACTGCTAACACTGTAGTCCATTACACTGCTAACACTGTGTGGACTTTATCACACTGCTAACACTGTGTTGACTTCATCACACTGCTAACACTGTGTTGACTTTCTCACACTGCATAACCCGGCAGTATACACACACTTCACAGAAAGTGTCACATTCAAAGCGTGCCTGCAAACGAACATCTACTTAAGCTCAAAATCAACTTACTTACTTTTTTACCATAGCGAATATCTTCCCTCTTCTGATACTTCTTCCCTGCAATACAAACAGGCTGGAGAGATTCACATCAACACTGCAGCCCCCTCCCCCACCCACCCACCCGGTATCTCCACTTCCGTCTTCAAAGCAGAAACATAATCTTGTGATTATGACAATACTTCATATCAAATGAAGGAGACTTTTAAAAATAATAATGGATAAATAACAATGCCATCCCTACCCTACCCCCGCCAACCTCCAACAGAAAGAAAATCAATTAACAGCCTTATTGTTTCTATAATAATAACAATAACAATAATAATAATAATAATAATAATAATAATAATAATAATAATAATACATGGAATTTATATACCACAATATCTTGCATTTATATATTATATTTTAAAATGCAAACACTGTTTCTGAATTAAAAAAAAATCCGGGAGCCCTTATCACCCGCACGAGCAGAATCCACAGCCAGACTTGGAGCACTGATAGAAAGATTCTTTTCCTGGCGCGTAGAGAATGAACTCTTTAATTGTGTGCTCTCAGCTCATGCAGTTTTCATGAGGGAAATCCGATACTTTTTTTTTAACATCTTTGCAACTAACCCTCTCTCCCTCCCTCCCTCTGTCTCTCTGTCTCTGTCTCTGTCACACACACACACACACAGAGGGGGGGAGACAGAGAGAGAGACAGAGAGAGAGGGGGGAGACAGACAGAGAGAGGGGGGGGGGAGACACAGATAGAGAGAGAGAGAGGGTGGGGGGCATGGGTGCTTATTTCATTATCTTCGAAATAAAGAATAAGAAAAATAAATGAATAAAAATTAAATCTCTCTCTCTCTCTCTCTCTTCTCTCTCTCTCTCCTCTCTCTCTCTCTCTCTCTCTCTCTCTCTCTCTTCTCTGTGTCTCTCTCCCTCTGTGTGTGTGTGTGTGTGTGTGTGGTGTGTGTGTGTGTGTGTGTGTGTGTGTGTGTGTGTGTGTGTGTGTGTGTGAGCGCCAGCGCGTGCGTGCGTGCGTGTGAGTGTGAGTGTGTGTGAATAAAGCATTCCGAGTTCTTTCTCTTCTCTCTCTCCTCTCTCTCTCCTCTCTCTCTCTCTCTCTCTCTCTCTCTCTCTCTCTCTCTCTCTCTCTCTCTTCTCTCTGTGCGCGCGTGGGCGCGCGCGCGCGTTCACGTGTGTGTGTGTGTGTGTGTGTGTGCGCCTGTTTGTCAGTGTATAGTAATCAACAGAAAACCTTTCAGAACTTTAGATTTAATGTTTCATGAGCCAGACAGCAGAGATCAGATAGATAGCAAACAATGTACACTGTATTTCCCTGATGGGTATGCTGTACTTGCATATACACAAACACACTTTGAAACATAATATACGTTATATTTAGAAATAATAATAACAATAATGATATAAAAAATAACAGTAATAATAATGAGAAGAAAAGGAATTTACGTAACGCTATTATCTTGCAAAAACGAATCAAAGCGCTGGCATTCAACCTACACTTACACAGTAACAATTAAGAATTTTAACAAATTCAAATGCAGACAGACAGACAGACACACATACACAATATAATATATATACATTAGAGAGAGAGAGAGAGAGATAGAGGGGGGAGGGAGGGAGGGAGGGAGGGAGAGAAAGAAAGAGAGAGAGAGAGAGAGAGAGAGAGAGAGAGAGAGAGAGAGAGAGTCAATGACAATAGTTTATTGTCTCAGGCAATATGCCCATTGACAAGGGGACAGTGGGGGGGGGGGGGGGGGAGAAAGAGAGAGAGAGAGAGAGAGAGAGAGAGAGAGAGAGAGAGAGAGAGAGGAGAGAGAGAAGAGAGAGAGGGAGAGGAGGGAGAAGAGAAAAGAGAGAGGACAGAGAGAGAGAGGAGACAGAGAGACAGAGAGACAGAGAGACAGAGACAGAGAGATTTTTAAAAGAATAACATAAAAGCACGCACGCATTGATAGACATCCAAATCATGTCTCGTCATCATTTTGTCTAAGCTCACTTAATGTGTATAGACGTTAAACTGAAGATACTACTTCTAATCCGAATCATGATAAGTACACACACTCTTCATTGAAGTCAAAAACAGTGCAAGACATCAAAGTCTTAACAACTAAAAAAGCAATTATAGTACTGTGCACGGGTCGATTCGTCCAGACTAACATTATTCTTCTTATAAACCCTTTTAACATGCACAAACTCCCTGCAGAAAATAAGGACATCAAAAAATACCACCCAAGTCACTGAATGTTACTTCCCCCCATGTTGATGCCCGGGGGGGGGGGGCTAACAAACATACACGCAT
>JASPKP010008567.1:7500-11406 GCA_030674155.1 Stramonita haemastoma | reverse complement strand
TTCAAAAATAGTATCTGAACCCATCTGAAAATTGTGCCGGTCATGCAAGGAACACACTTAAACAAAAAAAAAAGGTTTTTTTTTTTTTTTTTAAATTTACGGGTTTGGGGGTTTTTTGTTCCCCTTTCCCTATGCCTTTTTTGTTTGGGGTTTCGGTGGTGGGGGGATTTTCAAAAGCCCTCAGCTTCTTCTTTAAGGGCCAGCATATTGAGGGCGGGCCCATCCCCCCTCCCCCTTCGCTGCTTTCCCTTTTCCTGTCCCTCAGGGGCGGTTCCCATTTTAAAAAAGGGTTTGGTTTTGAACGGGGGGAACTGTACTGAAAAGTTCAAGGCCCCGAAAAAAGGGGTTTTTTTAACTTTCCACTTAGGAAACCCCCATTTATATGAAATTAAAACTGTAGTTTTGGGGGGAAAGCGAATTGCTTTGCCCGGGCCCGGTTTTCCCGTCCACAAAACAAAAAAGCAAACAAACAAACTGAAAACAAACAAACCCCCCCCCCCCCCCCCCCAGTTGACAAAAAAAACCTTTAAAGATAAAAAAACAAAGGGGGCAGTAGAAAAAGCAAGCAACCAAAAGGAAACACCCATGCAAACAAAAATTTAAATTTGTAAATTGTGGCCTTTGGCAAAAAAAGCACTTTACTGGGGAAGGAGCACAAAAACCTGAAAAATTTGGGTTTTAAAAACTTTTTCGAGGGTTTCCCTTTTCCTCCCCTTTCCAAATTAGTGCACGGACCCAAACCCTTCTTTCTTGAAAAACGTTTTTTTTAAAAGTGTTTAAAAGGTTTAAAAAATTGCCGGTAAAAAGGGAAAAAGGGTCCAGTTGTTCCAATCTATTTTTGTCTGTCTGTCTGTCTGTTTCCCTTTATTTTATCTATCTATTTTTATCTATTTTATCTATCTTTCTATCTATCTTCAAATCTATTATCTTTCTATCTATCTTTTTCTGTCTTCTGTTGTCTGGCTGTTTTGTTCTGTCTGTTTTGGGTCTGTCTGTCTGTCTGTCTGTCTGTCTGTTCTTTCTCCCCCTCTTTTTCCCCTTCTCTCTCTTCTCTCTCCCCTTCGTTCTGTCTGTCGGTCTGTCTGTCGGGTCGTCTTTTCTGTTTTTGTTTTCTCTCTGTCTCTCTGTCTGTCTGTCTGTTGTCTGTCGTCTCTATCTATTATTTCATTATTATCTTTCTATTTTATCTTTTTTCCCTATCTATCTATCTATCTATCTATCTATCTATCTATCTTTCTATCTATCTATTATCTTTTCTATTTTTCTCGTTCGGTTGGTAAAAATGGGCCCCCCAAACAGTGTTGGTGCGGGCCGGCCTTTTTTGGGGGGGGAATCCAAAAGGGCTTTGGGGGTTGAAGGGAGCCAGCTTTAGGCTTTTTTTTGGAAATTTCCTTGTACCTGAAGGTTGGGACTGAAAAGGGTAAAGTGAGGGGGTTCTTCTTGAATTTCTTTCATCTTCAGGTATGAAATTTGGCAGGGGGGTGGAGACTTTTTCATTAATGGCCTTGTCTTTACAGCACAAAAAACTCTGCACATTTTTAAAACAATGATTTTTTTGGTGGTCTCTCTCTGGTTTTGAGCTTGTTTTAAAGGGTTGCTGATTTCTCTTTACAAAAATATACCTACGGGCCATTTTTTTTTTTGGTCAAAAAATTCGGGGGGTTTAAATGTTTTTTTGCTTTTTTTTTTTTTTTCGAAGATAATGGAATAAGCACCATTGTGCTTTTTTTTTCCCATCTTTTCCCAAGGTGTATGCATTTTTTTTTTTGTAAATATTGAAATTTCTTTTTCCCCCAAAGCCACAAATGGGCCTACTCTTACAAAATTTGGGGAAACATGATTTAACTTTGGGGCCGAAAAGGTGTTCTCCCCGGGCTTTCCCGCCAGGGGGCCCCTGGGGTTTTTAAAGTTCTTTAAAAAGGACTTTTGGGCGGGGGATAGGGAGTCAGCACTGGTGTTTAACCCCCGGAGAAAAATTTCCTCGCCCGGCTCAAACCCGGGTCTTTCTAATTGCCAGCGCAATGTTCGACCACTGGTATCCGTCCGAATTCGGTACGTAGTGTTACTGACTATCCCATTCTTTCCTCTCACTTTTATCTGGTGTGTTGGGGAGGGGGGGGGGAGGGGGGGTGGATACCCTTGTTAAGAATGCTGTGTGTTGCACTCTCGATCTGCCAACTGGGTTTTCCCAAACCTGTAAAGGGGAGTTTTCTCCTGGGTTTTCATCTGCATGGCCTCCGTGTGAAAAAACGCCCGCAGTATCTTGGCCCTCAAGTAAACTCGTCTGCTTTTTCGAAAGGTAAGCTATTGTGTGCCGTTGAAAAACATAAAAAATGACAAAATTTAAAAAACTGCATACTCTAGGGATAAATAGAAAAAAAATCCAACGGTGCTTATTCCTTATCCGAAATAAAAAAGTTAAAACTCTAACATCCCCTTTTCCCTTGTTTCCTTCATCATTTTACTCCCCTCCATCTCATTTTAACTTCCCCATGAAGAATGAGGGGGCACCCAAGACCCTCAAGGGTTAAATGAGGGGTTAATTTTAAGTCCGTGAACAAAACGAAAATTGCAATGCCCACATTGCCATTTAACGATTTTAAAATAAAAAACCCCACCAAACGGGCTATTTTCGAATTGATTATAAAAAAAATCATTAAAAAAACAAAAATGTTTAAACAGTCTCTGAATATCAGCAGAATACCTGTAACAGTCGTATGTTTTTTTGAGTGATCGTTTCCCCTTGAAGCATACATTTTCATTTTAAACGTTCAAAAAGACTACCCAAAATTGGGTTTTTTTTCCCCCCTTTTTTTTCCCAAATTCTTTCTCCCCCCCGTATCCTACACCCCCGGGATTTTTATTTTTTAAAATAAACCCAAACCTTTTAAATATTTTAATAGAACCCAACCCCCGCGGGGGGAAAGGGGGAGAAACCCCCAAAAAAAAAAAATTTGCTTTTTAAAAATTTTTGGGAAAATTTAAAGTTTTTTCCCCTTTCAAATCATTCCCGGGGTTTTCTGCCCCTTTCCCCCTTCCCCGCCGGACCCGGGGTTGGGGCTTTTCTTTGCGGGGGTTGGTTTGGATCGAAGTAGGAACCCCGGGGGGGGCCCAAAGAAATTGACGGTTTCTCCGCGCGGAGGAAGATTCTGGCCCCGCAGAGGGGGAGTTTTAGGGGCCCGGGACCCAAAAAAAAAACCGGGCCGCGCTCCTGAACGCCCCTTTTTGCCCCCACCCAAGATCGAGGGGGGGAAATTTTTTAAACTCCTTCTTTTGAAAACCCCTTCAGGGGACTTTTGTCGGGGGGGGGGGGTTTTTTTTGGGGGTTCCGTCAGGACTTTTTGCTTTGTAGCCCCCCTCACAGCGGGTACAAACCCAAAATTGGGTTAAGCTTGAAGTTTCCCCACCCCCCCAAAAAACCCGAGGTCGTGGGGCCCTTGGGGGATGTGTTTTTTTTTTTGAATTTTTAATGCTCCATGGGGGCCCCCTTTTGATACGTCACGAGGACGATTTTTGTTTGAAAAAACTTTTCAAATTTTTTTTTTGGCAATTTCCCTTTGATTATTTTCCCCCGGGAAAAATTGAAAGTTTTTTCCGAACAAGCAAGGAATTACTAGTTTGCACCCTTCCTTTTGGAAAAAATTGGGGGTTTTCGTTTTAAAAGTTTGGGGACGGGAAAACCACCCGTAATTTGTATGAGGGGGAAAAACGAGTTGCGCTGCCTTCAAGGCCCCTTTGGTGGGGCCCCTACCCATGGAGCAAGGGGAAATCTCCCACGCCCGTCCCAAGAGACCCTTTTTATTAGCGATAAAAAACCACGGAAAAAATAAAATCCCGGGTGGGGTTCCCTTTTTTAGGAAAGAAAATGCCTTTTCGGGTTGGACCTTCGGGCCCGCAAGAAAATCC
>JASPKP010008567.1:0-2500 GCA_030674155.1 Stramonita haemastoma | reverse complement strand
AGGGGGTCAGAGCACTCGCTTTCCCCAAGCTAAGATAAAGCAGCATTGAGCGTGGTTACCAAGTCCCTCAATTCACCCAGCAGTAAATGGGTACCTGCCATTTTGGGGGTCAGGGGTGGTCATTTCTAACGTCTCACTCCCTGACGACTGCATTGGTTGAGGGAACACCGTTACCTCTACCTGTTGGATGGGTTGATCTAGAAACATCCCATCTGCTATTCGAATCAAAGTGCTAAAGTACTCTCTTTTTTTTAATGTGAAAAATTATTTATTTATTTATTTATTTATTTATTCTTTTATATCGAGGATAACAGAATAAGCAATCATGTGCTTTATTTCATCCGGTCCCCGTGTGTATGCAGTTTTTGTAAATATTGTCATCTGTTCCCACCGGCACACGATGGCCTACTCTTACGAAAAGCGGAACAGGATTTAACGTGTGCGCAAGATGTTCTGCGTGCGTTCGCACACGGGGCCTCGGTTTAAAGTCTCATCCGAAGGACTTTTGGGGAGAGTGGAGTCGGCACTGATGTTAACTCCAGGAGAAAAATTTCCTCGACCGGACTCGAACCCGGGTCGTCAAATTGCCAGCGCGATGTTCTGACCACTAGGCTATCCGTCCCCCTGAAAAACTACTTTAAAAAGAACTACTTTAAGCCACTCTGTCCGTTCACATAAATTGTGAATCATACAGAACAGGTAAAGATAGGAAATGATTCCAAGTTACCCAAGCTGAATCAACAATGAATTATTGTGTAAACTGTAACCGACAAAATGTTCATGGTAAAGGGGTCAGAGTAAACACATAAGCGTAGCTTGTTGTACTTATTTCATGCATCGGTGCTACGTTGTTTAGATCCAGGTGTTATCAGTAAGACAAAGTGCATATCACTATGACTAATCACTAGAGTGTTATGTCGGTGACCGCACCAAAAAACAACATCGGTAACAACATTAACAACAACACTGTCTCACAGTATTAACCAGGTGTGACAAGTGAGACAAAGTACATCATTATTCTGGCTAACCGCTAGGATGTTATACATGTAACCACCCAATAACAACAACAACAACAACAACAACAACAACAACAGGAACAACAGCATCAACATCAACACCATTATCTACACCATCAACACCATCAACGTAGTCTCTTTGTGTTTAAACCCGTGTGGTAAGTGAGACCAGTACATGTTCTAGCTAACCACCAGCATGTAATGCTTGTGACTATCCAGCAACCACTTCAACAGCAACATCAGCAACATCAACATCAACAACAACATCCTCATCAACAGCAACATCAACAAAGTCCTTAACAACAACAGCAACAATAACATCACCACCAACAACACCACTTCCACCACCAACAACATCAACAGCAACAACACTACCACCAGCAACAACACTAACAATAACAACAGCACCAACACCAACAACAACAACGCCAACAACAACAACATCGACAACATCCTCATACAACAACAACAACACCAACATCATCAACAACAACGCCAACAACAACAACAACATCGACAACATCTTCATCAACAACAACAACATCCTCATCAACAACAACAACGCCAACAACAACAACATCGACAACATCCTCATCAACAACAACAACACCAACATCAACAACAACAACACCAACAACAACATCATACTCAATCAAAACGCAATGGTGTCAGTGTCAACAAGGTGTGATGAATAAGACAAAGTTCAATTCAAATACTGGCTTACCCTCTGGGGTGTTATACATAATTATAACCATCCAAAACCATAATTAATACAACAACAACACCAATAACAACATCAACAACAACATGATCTCACAGTGATAATCAACCAGCTGTAATTAGAAAAACAGCATATATACATATTCTGGCTAAACCACTAGGACGTTCTTCTTGTAACTGTCCAACAACAACAACAAAAACAGCATCAGTAGTAACAACAACAACAACAGAATTCATTCCTGTAGCCCACCTAAATTCGGAGAGACGAGTACAGGCGGTAGAGATGAGATGCTTCCGGAAGTCCTTGGCATCTCCTACAGAGACCACATAAGCAACAAAGACGTGTATAACAGAATCAAGCAAACCATTGGTACCTACGAAAACCTTCTATCAATCGTAAAGAAGCGTAAACTTAAAAGGTACGAAAATATCACAAGATCAAAAGGACTAGCAATAACAATACTGTACGACACTATCCCAGGAGGAGGAAAAAGAGGCAGACCAAGGAAGAGATGGGAGGACATCATCAGCGAATGGACAGGCCTAGAACTCAACAAAATTTTGAGAAAGGCAGAACAGAGAGAGGAATGGAGGGAACTGGTTGTCAAGTCTTTAAGGGTGCCCCCACGGTCGCCAGACTAAGGGATAGATAGATAGATAGATAGATAGATAGATCGATGACAGACAGACAGACAGACAGACAGACAGACAGACAGACAGATAGATAGATAGATAGATAGATAGATAGATAGATAATAGATAGA
>JASPKP010008566.1:10000-11407 GCA_030674155.1 Stramonita haemastoma | reverse complement strand
TTTTATTTTATATTTTATTTTAACCCACTTTTTGGGGCACACGATTTCTCTGCGTGAAATTCGGGTGCTCTCTCCGGGGGAGCGCGTCCCCCAAAAGTGCAGCACATACCATCTTTTAATTTATAAAGATTTTTCCTCGGGGATGGTATCGGGAACACGGACAAAAATTTGTGCATACTGGGTTGTTGTTTTTTTTTTTTTGTAACCGCCCCTACCGGGCCACAATGGCCTGCTCTTCCAAAAGACGGAACGGGGTTTTAATGTGTGCGCAAGATGTTGCACAGTTTTACAGCCTCGCCGACCAGAAAGACCTCTTCGTCAGGGCTGTCGTATCTTATTCAGTGTTAGCAACTCTAAAAAACGTTCATCGCAAATTCAAAACCCAACCCCATCTAATTCCTTTAAAAAAATCAAACTCGTGAATCAGTGCCGACTCTCCCTCCCCTCCCCCCCCCAAAAAAAAAAAAAAAAAAGTCCAGTTAAGGACTGTAAACCAAAAGTCCCATGTGCAAACGCACGCAGAACATCTTGCGCACATTTTAAAAATCGTTCCGCTTTTTGGAAGAGTAGGCCATTGTGAGGGGTGGGAAGGGATTTATCCCTTAATCTGGCGCCGTGGGGACACCCTTGAAGACTTGAAAACCCAGTTCCCCCCCATTCCTCTTCTTTCTCCCTTTCTAAAAAGTGTTGTCCTCCCATCTTTTCCCTTTGGTCCCCCTCTTTTTCTTCCTCCTGGGACAGCCCCTTGCAGTATTTTTTTTTGCATGTCCTTTGGTCTTGTGACATCCCCATACCTTTTAAATTTTTACGTTTCTTTGCGATTGTAGAAGGTTTTCGTAGGGACCAAATTTTGCTGGATTCTGTTATGCTGCTTAGTTGTTTATGTGGTTCTTTGGAGATGCCAAGGGGTGCCGGAAGCATCACATCTCTACCGCCTGTCCCTTTTCCCCCAAAATCTGCTTCGGGTCAATATATATATATTATATATATATATATATATAATATATATATATATATAATTATATATATATTAATATTATTATATATATATATTTTTCGTAGAGCTCCGAGGTTCACCAGGGGGAAATTTTGCATTTGGACCGTTTTTGCCCACCACGAAGGTAGCCGATTAAAACTTCGGGATGATGGGTGGGTATGCTCGTGTTTCTGTAACCACAGAACACTGACATGAATTACGCAATTTTAAATGCAGGTCTAAAACTTGAAGTTGACCGGGAATTGTTAAAAGTTTAAAAAAAGTGTGACAAGCGCCGCCGAGATTTTTAGCCCATGACTCACAGATCCTTGGGATTGCAGGGGAACTTCTTTACCTCGGCTACAGCATGTGTCTGAAGAGGGAAAATGGATTCTTTAAATCATTCTTCTTTTATTTTTTTATATCGGGAT
>JASPKP010008566.1:0-2500 GCA_030674155.1 Stramonita haemastoma | reverse complement strand
AGACCATCTGTTATTGCTGGTATAGGATGACACAAACATACCCAGCATGCAATCTGGAGATGGATGGGCTTCTCCAGGGTCAATACACCCAGGACGCACTGCCTGATAAACTAAGTAGAGACGCAAGTGTCCCAACAACTTTAAAAGAATTCATGGATCGGAGAGGGAAAGTGAAAAATCTGACCTGCAGTTGCACAGTTCTGATGTCAAACAACCAAGGGACTGAACAAGTGTGAGCTGATTACTTATTTTTGTGATAACATTTACAAATGAAGATAAACGCCACGAAATTTTCACCATTAACTTTGTGTGCTCCGCTTTCCTCGATCAGTTTTGAATGTTTGGGGATCATATTATTAGAAGGATGCAAGGGATGTATGTCATAGTGACCAGCTTTAGCTAGATAATAGCTCAAACACTGCCATACACTTACAGTGCAAGCACAGGCAAGAGAGGGTGAAAAAATGGCCCCACACTCGGCTCTATAAGAAATATAATTCCCCACCTGACCAAAAATATTTTTTCTGGAAAAAAAGGAGTGGAGAAAAATTACTGCAGATAAGAGTCACAACTTCATAATCATGTAAATAAACTATCAAAAGTTCAATTTTTTTAAAAATTCTTAAAAACAGCATCGTCAATGTTCTGGAATTGTCTGTTAGAACGCGACACTCCTATCTCCTACTAAATTTTTGGACAGAAGATGCCGATAGTGTAAGTTGTTGCATTCGTTAAGGACAGGGGGTCCCGTTAGCGCCATCATGATACCATCCCGTGGCGGAGCAGTCAAGTGTGATGACTTTCACCCTTTCGTGCCGTGTTGTGCCGTGCCGGGTCAATTCGCTTGACTGACCACTGTCATCCGCCCCAGATGGGCCTGGAGAGAGAGAAGAGAGAGAGAGAGAGAGAGAGAGAGAGAGAGAGAGAGAGAGAGAGAGAGAGATAGAGAGAGACAGACAGACAGACAGACAGACAGACAGAACAGACAGACAGACAGACAGACAGACAGACAGACAGACAGACAGAGACAGAGAGACGAGACAGAGAGAGACAGAGACAGGGAGAGAGAGGGTGGCAGAGAGAGAGGGGGGGGGGGGGGGAGAGAGAAGAGAAAAGAGAGACAGAGACACAGACACAGACAGAGACACAGACAGAACTACAATCCAGCTATAGAGGAAATACAATCCAGCCAAAGATATAAGAGGAATACAATCCAGCTATAGAGGAATGAATCCAGCTATAGAGGAATACAATCCAGCTAGGAGGAATACAATCCAGCTATAGAGGAATACAATCCAGCTATAGGGAAATAAAATCCAGTTAGAGAGCAATGCAATCCAGCTATAGGCCTAGAGGAATGCATACGATCAGCTAAAAGCTTCCGATTATGCTTTCTATTGTACGGAACGAAGCGTGGACAAGAGAGAATGGCACTGTGTGTGGGACAGTGGTGGCAGGCAAATTAACACGTATCGGCCATTGCCCTGGCTGGTTGTGAGGACAGGGGCGGGAAAGGGCAGGCAGGACAGGAAAGGCAAGGCAGGGCGGGGGCAGGGGGAGGGGCAGGGAGGCAGGGCAAGGCAGGCTATTGTGCTCCCTTCAGGCAGATGGCTATTGGGCTTTTTGGTCCGCTAGGGTCTGGTTACCGTTTTTTAAAACAAAACAATGCCAAAAAAAATTTTTAAAAGAGAAAAAAAAAAGCCCTGAGATTAAAAATTCCCCTGGAAAGCTAAAGGCATTGATAAAGCACTCCTAGGGCTCTTGGCGGATAGGTAAAAACAAACCCAAACAACGCCAAACTCGGAAAACCCCCGGCATTTTGGAAGTGAGTTCTTTGAAGTTCTTGACGAATCTTTGAGAGGCACTGGCAGAATCTTCACTCAGGTTCGTGGCCCTTAGCTGAAAAATAGCGGAAACCCATCTCTCCCCAGGGTGGAGTGCTCTGGGTTTTTTCGTGCCGCATCCCCACCAGCGTGGGGGCGGCGTTCTTTTGTCTTCCAAGGAGGGTTGTAAAAAAGGTTTTTTGTTAAAAGGGGGGAAAAAAATTAAGACAGGTTTTTTGGGATAAAAAAATTAAAAAGGGGGGAAAAATTATAAAAATTATTAATAGTTTTTTGAAGTAAAAAAAAAATTAAAAAAAAAAAAAAAAAAAAGGTTTTTTTATGAGTTTTGTTGGTTCGGGGAGAGATGTTTTGGGTTTTTTTGAAAGCTTTCAGGGGGATGGGGCGAACCTCTTTTTGTTTTTTTTTGATTTTTTTTTTTTCTTTTATTTCGAGGATAATGGAAAAAGCTTTGTGTGCTTCTTTTTTTTTACATCCCCTGGGTGTATCAGTTTTGCAAATTTTTTCTCCGTTTTTTACCCACAAATGGGTTTCTTAAAAAAAGGGAAAAAAAGGATTTAACGGTGGCAAAATGTTCTGCGGCGTAGGGAGTTTTAAAATTGCCAATAATTGGCAAAACATGACGACGGAAAAAAAAAGGGAAAAAAGGGAAAGAAAAA